>JAGKTI010020226.1:0-16472 GCA_018397915.1 Birgus latro | reverse complement strand
ACAGTATGCAGGCCTGTGGCCTTTGGTTCCTTCTTCCTTGCATAAAAGAAAAAAAAAATCACGACCGAAAAAAACAGTGGTGCGGTTCTACATCATTCAGAATAAGGCATTGGTACGGTTGTACATTATTCCGAAAGACAACTGTAGGACTTTCATCATTCAGAAAAGAGACAGTGATACGGTTCTACATCCTTTCCACAGCGCTAGCATTATATTCTAGGGTTCATCTTTTCTTACGGTTCAACATTCAAGATGGAGAGATGGTAGTCTGAAACCGCACTGGAATAAACAGTTGTCTTTGGCAGTGATGCCAACTCATTTTTTTCTATTAATTTTCCTGCATACCTTGGCCCAATTTTCTATGAGATAGGATACTTTTAGTGCCCATTCCTTACTGATTTAGTATATTTCAAGTATATAATATCCATGCATTTGTACATTTATGCTATGAACATGGCTGGTATGAAAGTAAGGAGAAATTGAGAACTAACGAACTACATGCAGAAATAAAATAGACATAGATGCTAGGAAGGCTCTAGCACCTGTTTTCTTAGCGAACTGCTTTGCCTATGTCAAGTAAAATGTCCTCTTGCAGTCTCGTAACATTTTCAGGCTCCCATGTCTCTCTGTTTCAAGCGAATATTATACATCTGGCGTTAATTAAATTATAATACAAAAGGTGTCCTGACGAAGAGAAGGTTAGTGGCGCTATTCTCTTCACCTTAACTTGGGCCACTTTTTCATCCATTTGCAACTTAATCCACATGGCACAGTGGCACAGAAAGACCGTGTTACGGTTCTACATCCTGTACATAACACTGCATCGTGATAGTATGATTTTCCAGTGGTAATCTGTCGTAGTACCTCAGCCTTCAAGATGGTGAAGTGGCAATTTTAGGCCCAGTTACAGTAAAAATTGAATTAATATTTCAGACTTGTATGAGTAACTCATACGAAAATAAAACCGTCTGCCGTTAGCTTGAGGTGAATAAGAAGTTTTGTAGTAGGGAGTATGTTTTTTTTTTTAATTATAATGACATGACAAATACTGTATAAGAAAAATTTAAAATGAAAAAGGAAGTGTTACCTCCTTTATCACTATAAAACATTCATGAACTTTATTCTTAATATCTAAAGATTATATCAATTATTTGTTCTTAATATCAACAAATTATATCAATTATCCTGTGAAAGGTCCTTTAGATTTACGCCTTCATTATTGGATGGCTTAATGGCCTGATCAAAAAATCGTCTTTCAACCACCTCCCTATCAACCGTAACGAGGATGGTTGACTGAAGGGGAAGGATGACATAATCCTGCAGCCCACCAGGCTCACGTTTCAGATGAGCCTACGGCCACAATAGCAACAGCAACAACAACAACAGCAATATCAGCACCCACTGAAAGCCACCAATGACTGAAGGACTTAATGAATAAATCCAATCTCTCCAGTAAAGCCTATCCCAGGCTGAGGATAATCGTCTGGCAGCAGCAAGAATTTAATGCAATTAATGTCCAAGGGCTCTTCAACCTCTTATGCCCAGAAGTGAAGCTGAAGGGAGGAAAATGTTCGGGGGCAAGTTTAACTGAAGAGGAAATGGGCACTCGTCTAGGAATGAGATGGATGGATGAAGAGGGGAGGCACGTGACTGAGGATGGTGTAGGTTGGAGAGAGGGCAGCCTGATTCGGGAGTCTTAGGTAGCATGCTGGCGACTTGTCTGTGGTCATCCTTTCGATCATTTAGGCGTCTGGCTATGGACAGTCAGATGGATAGTCTAGGAATTGTTCTTATCACAAAAAGTTTCATCAGAATCAAATACCTATTTTTCAGTCAATGAACCATAAGCACAAAGGTTTATTTATTAATTCATAACTACTTTGTCAACGCTATGAGTACCATTAATCAGATGATGTATATTTTCTCATTTACTAGGCTATTAACTAAAACATTGTTTATTAAACTTTTTGTGTCCTCAGATGTTTGGTCAGTAAGTTGAATATCGTTATATATTCATTAGCCACTGCAAATTCCGACTTGCTCTAAATGGTCTAATGTCTTTAGTCTCATACATATTAACTCATTTAGCCCGATTAAGTATTTCGTTTTGGTTTTCTCCCTGCTATCTCCAGGCGATTTTCTATTCACTTTAAGTAAGAATTTTCGAACTGGAGGGGACAGATATAGCTTTCATTAACTCCTTCACTGCAAGCTGTCTCCCCTAAGTTGCATAAAATTATAAAGGTTCACAGAAAAAATAAACTCGAAATAAGGATAAAACAGACTATTATATGAAGGAGAGTGAATTATGTATATTTCCATGGTGTGGGTACTGCATGGACCTGTAAGCATTTTGTGAAGAGTTTTACCACTTTATAACTTAATCTTCAAAGGATTTTTGAAATATTTTTGAGAGGTATTACTCACTATATCTTTGTTGGCAGAAGACACAGCGACGTGGAGGCGATTTGTTTGTGGCCATCTCTTAAGGGATTAAGGCTTCTGGCAATAAATGAATAGGTAGATAGATAAATTAACCTCTATAATTGTTCACTTAAAATGAATTTTGTACAGTGTATAGTCCCAAAGGTCAAAATTTACGACCATATAATACATTGAATTCCATGAATAAAAGGTAATTGCCACAGTTTAATGAGTCTGATGAAGTCGTTTGTTATCAGTGTGAGCTACTTTATGTACAGGGTGACCCGGGAGTGATGGGCATCGTAGTAAGTTTAGAAAATGATACATGATTGATTTCTAAGTAAAAAAAAAAAAAAAGGCTATATCAATATAGGTCCAAATCTCAACCATTACAGGACAACAACTACTGATGATCTTATGGGCGACAATGGTCTTCTGTATAATTCACCCATAAAGGTATCAGTAACTGTAGTCCTGTAAAGGCTGAGACTTGGACCCATGTTGATATTTCATTTTCTGCCTAGAATTTCCTGATCTATCATTCCCCATACTTTTGCCCACTCCTGTGTATCTCCGGGAGTAGCAATAAAATAATGCTATAACACTTGTGGCAGTGACGGGGCCTACACATCTATACTCACAAGAACAGCAGGTGTAGGTGTGGTGGCCAAGGCGTGGGTGTGGCCTCAACTGATTCTCCCCACGCCCCTTCCAGCTTATATAGTAGGTGACCCTGACTCACCTTCCTGACGTGACGCACGGAACCTGTCAATTGGTTGACATTCTCTCTCTCTCTCTCTCTCTCTCTCTCTACTGCTTCCCATATGTGACTTTAGAGTTTCATTCCGTTTTGTTTCTTCCCCCAAAGGATGTATTTCCTCTCATTCTTCCTGTACGAAGACGATTTAATTTTGCGTAGGAGATAGTCCCTAAATCAGAAGGGTTAAAGATAAACACCTTCATTAATCCCTACACTACAAAGGATACCCCGCATGATGAAAAGAATAAGTCCTGGAAGCATCTGTAATGAATTTCTATCTATCTATCTATTGCCAGACTCCTCAATCCCGCACGGGGTGGCTACAAACAAATCGCCTCCATGTCACTCTGTCTCCCGCCATTTCACTTCCCCGCTCACAACTCACACCCCTCTCTCTCATATACCTCTCCACTCCATCCCTCCATCTCATCCTCGGCCTCCCCCTCCCTCTGCCCCCATCCACCTCACTCACATACACTCTCCTCGTCAGTCTTTCACTCTCCATCCTCTCCACATGCCCAAACCACCTAAACGTTTTTCTCCTAACGCTTCCTATCACGTCCACATCCACACCACAACGCTCCTTCACTTCCTCATTTGTTAGTCTGTCTCTCCATGTGACTCCACATGCTCCTCTCAAATAACTCATTTCCACTGCTATCACTCTTGACTTCTGTCCCTCCAACACGGTCCAAGCTTCACTTCCATGTGTTAGAGGTATCACAGTCCTTGGGTTTACAATTATGGTAACATTTTGACATTTATTTAAACAGAATCATTTTGTGGGTTAAAAAAGAAAAAAAGATATCAAAGAAAAGATGAAACCGTATCCAAATAAAACGGATTTTTAAATACCATAGCTCTTCCAATTGCCTCATAAACTAATCTTAACACTTGTAATCTTGGGGGTCTATTTTCATCACACAAGACTGTTCATGTTGTTTTTGTTGGTCTAAGTTTTCACAGTGACTATTGCAGAGTTCATTATAGTTCAAGCTTCCATGCTCAGTAACCGTACACCTGTAAGTAATAGTTTTGGCTTACTTTCTAATACTCCTCCAGGGTGAAGGAAAAGTACAGCCAGAGATTCAGGTCTAAGACGTGTTATTCAATGATACAGTGGTAGTTCCGAGGCTTCACCAGACTTTACGAGAAACAGTTCGTGATATCTTTTTTTGTGTTTCTTTGTTTGTTTTAATATGTCCCCCTAAGGCCCAGTAGTCCTTTTACATAGTATTCACCTCCACATGTCACGACTTCGGCTCTAACACCCACCGTCCATATTGAATACAAGTTAGGGCTGCCTCATACAAGACTTGTGCATTGTTATTAGCACATACATGTTGGCGGGTTTTCTGGTAGATCAGTAAAGTCTTATTTATGAAATTTAAATCGGTAAACTGTTCCCTGCCCCGGCGGAGATTCGAACCTGGGCCCATTAGGACTGCAGGTCACCTCTCTACCGATTCAGCCACGCTTTCCCGTTACTTGCTTGATCTAGACGAATTTTGAAGAGCCAACAACAGGCCATGTTTGATGGGTAACCCTGGCAGCAGCTTCCTGACTGTCTGGGATTGGGAAAAGGACCGGCGAGAAAAAGTTAATACTCACGGCGTTACGTACTATATCATCCATCGCCACTCTTGCACTTAAAGCTGACTATACTGTGGTTCCTCCATCTTAACTCTATAGAGATTTTCTTATTTGCAGCTTAATTCCCATAGGTCAGAGGAAGAATAAGACTAAACCTGGAGTCCTCATCCTTTCCATAACACTGATCGTGACCGGCACCATATTCTAATGGTAAAATCTTGTTATACGTCGCGCAGCATTCAGTATAGAAAGGAAAGAATTTTGACCAAATTAAAGTGGTCAGAGTATAGTTCCAACATACTTTGGAGGTAATAGGTAACACGTTTCCCTCACTCAGCAATAATACCGTCCACAAGTAGTACTGGAAAGCGAGAACTTCACGTGATGGCACCGATATAATCGGGCGGCTCTGATGTACAAATGTTCCCCACCTCTCTTCTTGTCCTCGGGAAGATGGATAGCGAACGATACAAGAAGGCCAGTTTCAGCCTGCAGTGCACTGGGACTACAACAACCACAACATAACTCTGTGTGTGTGTGTGTGTGTGTGTATGTGTGTGTGTTATTTAGAGGTTGTATAAATGAACCAAACAAGCCACATTAAACTTTATTAGTATTTATGAGATATGAAAGTTTTCAGTTCAGTGGAAAGCAGCATTGGCAGAAAGCTCCAGAAAGAACAACAGCAGGGCAGCCCAGCAGCCCAGCAGCAGGATGAAGAAGGGACCTTGGAGGTGACTTAGGCTCAGCACAACCTGAAAGACAGACAAGAAAATGAAGGTGAATTTCCACGAGGAAACATGTTCCTGACACTGAAAATCCTGGGAGTCCCTCTCAGATGAACGGACTCGTCTGGCACTGGCTGGAATGGAATACCAGAGCTGCCCCTACTACAAAGGAGGTAGTGGTTACGGTATTAAAATTTTCGTAAAACGATGACGTCATCTGCATACCATCCTTGCTATCCCCAAACGATTTTAGTTAGCTTAGGAAAAAGTTTTCACCTGGACTGTTTAGGTATTGCCCTTTCACTACGACAGGAATTTCCTAAGCAAATAAAATTATGTGAAAACTGCAACATTAACACGAGTATTAAACAGACCTCCAGAGGTTATCAGTACAATGGTGTTATTTTCCATCTACAAACGATTTGATTTAGTATAGGAAATAATTCTCGAACTAGATCACGGAGATAGAACTGTTTCTCATCAACATAACTCTACAGTGGTGAAAAACGTCGTCTGGTGAGAGAACGACGAACTAAAAATTAATACAGCAATAGGATGAAAATGGCCCTGCTCAAACTACGTTCAGCACAGCCTGGGAAAAAAATTGAAGTACAAGTAAATATCAGCATACTTACAAATTACTAACATCTTCAGCCAAAGCACAACATTTATATTCTATTCTTGCTATATACTGACGCGGGTACATAGTTTAAGATAAACTTTTTGAACAAGAGGGTTATTTTAGTTTGTTCAGGAGAGACATTTTGGAATTGAGGGATTAGATACATCCTTCCCTACTACGATGCTCTCAGAACCAAAATAAAATCATAGAGAGGTACACGGTTGAGTTAAAAAAAAAAAAAAAAAAATGCCTAGGAGCTGACAAAAAAATGGCCGAATTAGTGACTGAATGAAGAGAACAGAAATAATGTAAAGATGAAAATCCACTAAGTTCCTTTGGGAAGACAAAGCTGGAGGTCTCTTTTGTTGTCATATCTCACGGGATTCGGCGTCAGTCTGTATGTCGACAGTCAGACAGAAAATTAGACAAATAAATACATATAAACAGATATATAAACAGACATAAATTATCGAAAAAAATATAAAGTGAAAGAGGAGATGCAATGAATGGAAGATAAAGCTTCAAAAGGTGCAGAGAAAGAGGCAAGCCTAGAGATCTGCACTGTCAAGTTCATCCTTCACAAGATGTAGAAATAGAAAGATATAGATACATTTTTAGAGAGAGAGAGAGAGAATATATAACCGGATAGATAGACAGAAAACTTGGTGGGAGAGACAAAGAATGGGTTGTGTATTGCTGCAAAAGGACAGAATTAGAGATAACTTGAGGAACACAGAGACTACATCACCCGCGCCCTACAGTTGGTCTAAGGGACAAACATTTGACTTTGCTCTGTGGCCTTGACTTTCGGCTGATTGCTCTACAAAAATCGAATTCCTTTATTCTTGCATCACCTTTAACTGTCCCGCCAAATTTAGTTCAAAATTTATCAGACCTGCTTGAGTGAACCTTGTTTGATGACCTAGTCCTTTAACGTATTGTTCTCAAAATCAACTTTGTTCATCCTTTGCTGACACTCAGACCTTTCATCAAGGTTAGTTTAAATCGAGAGTATTTGTCCTTTAGGGTAGAGTATTGATGTTGCCCTATGACCTTGATTTTTACTTATTGTTTTGAAAATCGAATCCCTTTATCCTTTTCCTTTCTCTGAACATTTCCATCGAGTGTGGTCTAAATCCAGTTTTAAAGATGTTTAAGTTGACCAGCCAGGCAGTCTCAGTCTTTGACCTTTTGTTCTCTCAAACAATAGGCCGACCGTAAATAAAACCCACATTTGTGGACGAAGAATATATTTACCAAACAGTTTCGGTGGACACTGCTACCATTTTCATGTTAATAAAGAACAAATGTACAGCATATTCATAAGCAAGCACATATAAAATTCCTTGCAAAGACTGTGAACTACTTTACATAGGAGAAACAGGTCGAAGTTTGGAAACACGGATTAAGGAACACAAGTATGCCATAAAAACATGTAATTTAAATAAAGCAATATTTAACCATGATTGTGACGCCAACCACAGAATTGACTGGCAAGCTACCGGTAGCCATTTACTGCATAAAAGTCAAGACTTTCGGAAACGAAAGAATACTGAAGCCATGTGTATCCAAAAGTACGAGAATATCAAACTTAGTGAAGGCATGTACAAGCTAGATCCTATAATGAGGTCCCTGGTGGAAATGTTCCTTCCCGCACCGACACTGGTGAGTCAGACAGGAATTACACCTGACCTGTCTGGTGGTGCCCCCTTCTTTCACCCTTGGGAAATTCCCGCGTACAATCCACCCCACCCCTCCTTACCTTTACACCTCCCTTCCACACACACACACGCGCATAAAATGGAGCCCTTGTACTCGCATTGTCAATATGTCATTCCCTCTGTATCTTGACCACTGAAGATGGTGGCAGTGTCCACTGAAACTGTTTGTTAAATATATTATTCGACTACAAGTGTGGGTTTTATTTACCGTCTTTGATTATCATGCAAGAGTGATTCATCCAGCCAATAGGCCGACCGCATGTCTAACTCTCAAGTATTTTACCAAGTTTGATACTTATCACATCAAAATCGTTTTATTTTATTCAAACGGAGACCCACGCAAGTTGACCTCCGACATTGACCTTGTGACCTTGAAATTGTTCTCAAAATATTCGTCCCTAGTTTACCATTTCAGAAAAACCGTTCTATATCAGATAAGGACTGATTAAATTGATTTTTCCGTGTGACCATGACCTTGGATCTTACAATGTGACCTTAGCTTTTGACTGATTTTTTGACAAAACTGAATCCCTTTATCACTGCCTTGCCTTGAATCCATCCACAAAGTATGATCTATAATAGTTTAAATTGGCCTTGTCAGGTGACGACCTTTGCTCTGTTCTTGAAAATGACTGGTCATCTCATTGATTACCCTAGACCCTTACACCAGATTTGGTTGCAGTCACACCAGATTTGTTTATATTATGGTATTCTGTTTACACAATGTCACACGCAGGTAAAACTTTGACCTTGTCTTGTACTCTTGACCTTTGACTGTTCTCAGCATTGAACCAAATTATACTTGCTTCCTCTTCATTCTGCCAAGTTTGATCTACATCAAATAAAAATGATTTGAGTTAACTTTGATCTGTACTCTAGCCTTTTGACGTATTATTTTGAATAGCAAATACTAGTCAGATCCTTGACTGACCCTCAACATCAAACCAAGTTTGGAACATAACTGATTGCAACAGTTTTAGTCATTTTGCTAACACACACACACACACACACACACACACACACACTTGTTTACTGTCCTCCACCAGCATGCCATCCTTGTCCTCGTCAGTGTCCTGTGGGTTCTGCTGCTGATGTGACTCCTTGATGTAGTATATGCTGAGGTCGTCAAACCACTTGCCGATCAAGCCCGCCTGCACACACCGCCATATTACAGCATCAAAGGTCCTTCTGTGTCCTGCACCCTGAGGAGGAAGACAGTAAAAAAATAAATAAAATGAATAATCAAGAAGCGGTGCCAAGGCACGGCAAACCTCTCCCCAGCTGTCATTATAGTGCTGACGTATAAACACAACAGGATATCTTGTTAAAGATGTCACATATCAACTTTCGAGTAAACTGAGTGAAAATTGACGAATTTATGACCATTTGAAATTTTACGCCTGACCCACCTGATATTACCTGCCTACTGCTAGCTAGAGGGGTGACCCTCTTGATGTAATGAGGAATGTTATAGGATGCAGAATGAAAGATGCACCTTTAGGTTTTGGTTTCATGTCGATATGATAAGTTGAAAGCAGTTATGGTGGAAGAACATGTTTTTTTTTTTTTACATTTTCGGGACCTATAGACTAGGCCCAATCTGGCCCAAAATTTAATCAGGTGATCAGAAGTTTATAGCCCATTATCCCTCTAATTTTAGTCAAAATAGCGCTTGTAGTTTTCACATAAAGTTGTTAACAGACAGACAGACACAGACAGATAAACAGACAAACCAGATGAAAACAACACCTGTCCCCGAGCTCCTCTAGGGTGGGGACGGGTAATAAAAGGTGGAGGGTTCTCTCTCTCTCTCTCTCTCTCTCTCTCTCTTGTGAATACGAAATAANGTAGTTTTCACATAAAGTTGTTAACAGACAGACAGACACAGACAGATAAACAGACAAACCAGATGAAAACAACACCTGTCCCCGAGCTCCTCTAGGGTGGGGACGGGTAATAAAAGGTAGAGGGTTCTCTCTCTCTCTTTCTCTCTCTCTCTCTCTCTCTCTCTCTCTCTTGTGAATACGAAATAATGATTAATTCCTTGCAATAAGCAACTTATTGGAGAAGTATCACTACAAATGTACCAGAAAGGTCACTCTGTAAGTACATGATGAGTCAGCGAGCATTTGTTCATATGCCTATCATCGTAATTTCATCTTGGTGTAAACTTTCAACATTTCTGGCGGGGTAGTTGAACAGTAACAGAAGAATAATTGAGCTAAAATATTTACTTTCTCACGTTATCACACACACACAAAATGTTGATTGTGAACACTCGCACAATCAACATATAAAGTGAAGAACAACTCATACCTCACATGTGTCACTTTCATAGTGCTTTAACCCTTATGTGCTGGTTGAAGTGTATAGCCATCACAATTTTGGGCTCGGAGCAACGCTGATTGACGTGTATAGCCGCAACCATCTTCCTGCCACCTTTTGAACTTTAATTTACCCTTACTCAATGACGGAAGCACCTGGAGATGAGAGGGTACTTTCATTTGAAAGAGGAAGAGTTGTTGAGTCGTATGCATCTTATTCTTTTTCTCTTGCTGTTACAGTTTTGCAGATATTAGGGTTTGAAGTAAGGGTAATTTTTCCAAAATCACGGAAATCCCCCATAGGGAGGAGCGTGCGACATCGGAAAACCCTCGGCATGTAGGGGTTAGATCATATTAATAGTGAAGCAAGTGAATCTTGGTACATTCCTTTAGAAAGCTGGGTTTCCATGGGTTTCTTTGGTCTCAAGGGTAAATATATAGCTAAAAACATAATTTATTGAATGTATTTACTACCTGCTGAAAGAATCTCTTCTCTATCTCAGATAGTTGAAAAGTTATTAGCCTCTGGAAACCATTGCAGTCGGTCCAGCTCGGGTCATGTCGGTCCGCTCATTTATTAGCTGAATATAAACATCCTTCACTATGCCTGCTTGCTCATAATTAAATATTTGGAAAACTGTGACTGCACAAAACCAGCGAAGGAGTTCTAATATGACCCTCTGTCCAGAAACTATCCAGCCTAAGGCTCAAAGAAATAAAACAGCTAACTTCTTGAGCTAGGACACTAATCCACCTCAAAGGAGGGCCCCTTCTGACGTGGCACACGTAGCCCAGCATTTTTTTCACTGACTAATTCATCTTTTAAAGTCAGTTTTCGGCGTTGTGTGAAACAAAGATGACAGGGTGTGAAGTGTAGGACTGGGAGGGTGTGAAATGTGTCAGATTGGGCATGAATAGGCGAGGAAGATGGAAAGAAGGAGATGCTTTCTTGAGGAATGAGGTGTGGCAGGGTGGAATGGGAGATTACAAATGTGTCAGCTCGAAGTGTATGTATGTCAAGTTCAAGTCTGAGAAGGTGAAAGTGGCGGTGATTTTAGCGTATGCACAGTGTGAGGACAGGAGTGAGAGAGAGAGAGAAAGAGAGAGAGAGAGAGAGAGAGAGAGAGAGAGAGAGAGAGAGAGGACAGACAGACAGACAGACAGACAGACAGACAGATTTTGGGATGATCTGGATGAAGCAGTCTGAGGAATGTCCTGGAGCTATAAAGTGATCGTAATGGGCGATATGAATGGAAGAGTAGACACTGGTTTTGATGAAAACATATTGGGTTGTAATGGAGTACCAGGAGAAAATGATAATGGGAAGCGACTGAAGGATATGTGTCAGGAAAGGAGGCTGTGCATTTGTTACTCGTATTTCAAACACAAAGATGCACATAAATATACATAGTATAGAAGGAACGAGGATTGTGTTGAAAGAAGCCTGGTTGATTACGTGCTCGTAGAGAGGTCGAAGCTGGGAATGGTTGTTGATACAAGGGCTGTGAAAGGAAGATCTTGATGTCTGTCAGATCATTTGATTGTGGTATTCAATATCAAGCTGAGAGGAGTGAGATGGATCAGGAGAGAGAGGAGCAGTCAGGGGGAAAGACTGAAAGTCGAGAAGCTGAGGATCAAAAAAATGGCAGAGAATACAGAACCAAAGTAGGGGAAGAGTTAGAATCAGTAAATTGGAATGAAATGGATCTGGACAGCTTGTGAAATGCATATGGGGATTGCTTAGTTAGAAATGCTAAAGTGGTGTGTGGTGTGGCAAGTATAACAACAAAGAAGAAAGGTATGGCATGGTAGGATGAAGAGGTTAAGAGAGCAGTGGAGGAAAAGTGGAAGAAGTGGCTAGAATGGTTACAGGACAGGGGTTCAACTGAAATAAGAACCGAATATACTAAGAGCAAGAAGCACGAAAGAGACTAGTGAAGAGGAAAAAGAAGGAGGTAAATGATGATCTAGGAGGATAAATGAATTCAAACTTCTCTGAAAATTGGAAGTTATTCTGGAAAGATGTACGGAAATGTAGATGTGAAAGAGGAATCAAATGTGAAGGTGTGAAGGATGTAGGTGGTAGGTTATTAACCCAAGGGGATGAAGTAAGGACCAGATGGAGAGAATAATTTGCAAGCGTCATGAGTGGGAATAGAGAAAGCAGAGCCACTGCAAATATAATTGGTTTTGGGGGTGCGCAGAGAAGGAATGCAGTGCCAGGAAACATGACACTCGCACAGGTGAAGAATGCCGAGCTGAAAAATGGGAAAGCTGCTGGGGTTGATGAGGTGTATGCAGAGATGATTAAATGTAGTGGAGAGAGCAGAATGAAGTGCTTATATGAAGATATGTAAGAAGCCATGGGTAAGTAAATCTGTGCCAGCAGAGTGGAAAAAGGGTGTGATTGTTCCTCTGTACAAAAATAAAGGTGACCAAAGTAGGTGCAAGAATTATCAAGGCATAACTTTAGAGAGTGTTGTAGGGGAGGTATATGGAAGAATTATTATAGTGAAAGTAAGAAAGAAATCATAAGTTCTAGTGAGTGATGAATATGGTGGCTTTAGGAGTGGCAAAGGGTGTGTGGATCAAATTTTTACAGTGAGATAGATAATGGAGAAGGCTTGTGAGAAGGACTATAATGTGTTTTGGCATTCATGGATCTGGAAAAAGCATAGGACAAAGTAGACAAAGAAGGATTGTGGAAGGTTTCGCGCACGTACGGTGGAGATGGTTAGCTGTTAGGTGCTGTCAAGAGTTGTTATGATGGCAGTGAAGTATGTGTAATGGGTAATGGGCATCTAAGTGAATGGTTTACAGTCGGTGTGGGCGTGCGACAAAGTTGTGTGATGTCCCCATGGTTGTTCAATATATATATGGATGGGGTGATGAGAGAAGTAAAAACACGAGTAATGGAGAGGGGGATAGCATTGATAATGAATGGTAGTGGATGAAATATTTCAAATTTGTTGAATGCTTATGAGGTAGTACTACTTGTAAATACTGGACAAGAACTTGGCAGACCAGATAGAGTTTTGCTGATGTCTGTGAGCGTCGTTCCTTGAGAGTAAATGGTTACTGAGAGAGAAGGTGACTCCCAGTGCGATGTTACAGTGAATGGAGGGAGACTGGAATTGGTGAGTTCAAATATCTGCGTACAGTGATAGAAAAGAGAGGAGAATGTGCAAGAGAAGTGGAAAGTAGAGTGACATCAGGAAGGAAAGTACCTGGTTCAATGAAGGATTTGATAAGCAACAGAGGCTTGAGTGTTGCAGCTACACGAGGCTTACATGAAGGAGTGTTAGTGCCAACTTTAACATATGGATGAGAGACTATGGTGTGGCATGAAAATGAAAAGTCAAGAGTGACAGCAGTCGAGATGAGACTGCTGAGAAATGTATGTGGAGTACTGAGTGGATAGGATACGAAAAAATTTGATTCATGAAAGATGTGGAGTGAGGAAGTCGGTGGACACGAGAATCGAAGAGAGTGTACTGAGATGGTCTGGTCATGTGAAGAGAATGGATAACAATAGAGTTGTGAAAAAGGTATAGTTGAGCGAATTTGAAGGAGGAAGGAGGCGAGGTAGGCTGAGAAGGTGGAGGGATATGGTGGATGAGTGTGTTAGGAAGAAAGGTTTGGAAGTCGGTGAGGCTAGAGGACTGACATGAGATCGAACTGGCTGGATGAATATTGTGAGGAGAAAAACATAATCCAGAATTTGGCACCCCTTTTTAACATGACAGCGTCTGGACTGACTCTACTGGATACGTTTATGTGAAGCTACGAAAGGTGTTGAATGTTTTTGGCATATTGGATAGAGACAAGATTCCGGGGGCTTGAATGATGAGCAAGTGGAAGCGTGGCCCATTGGACTGGGCAAATTTTGGCCGTCTGGACATTGCTACTCCTCACCCTGCCCTAGGGTGGGAAACGAGGTCTGGATGATGATGATGATGATGAAGTTTTCGGTATCTCCTGCAGGTGCTTCGTCACATTTATCATGATCTCTTCTCTCGGATGAGCATTGCAGAAGATCTGCTGGAGTGTAAAAATTGAGATCCAGACTTTCTGAGGACTGTTATCACTGAAGATGAGACTTTGGTGTATGTGTACGGCAAAGGAACGAAAGCAGGGTTGCCTCGGCCAAAAAAAAACACAACAGATCCTCAGCACGGTGAAATTCATGTTGACATTTTTTTAGTCCGACAACCGTGGTGTTGTGAATCACGAATACGCACTGGAAGGACAGACTGTCAAGAAACATTACTACCTCGATGTTATCTGTCATCTTCGTGACGCAGTTTGGCGGAAGAGAACAGACCTGTGGAGAACGACAAGTGGGAAGCTGCTTCATGACAACGTTCCTGTCCATTCTTCCCAACTGATTCAGGAATCTTTGGCCAAGCACGTCCTGCAGGTACAGCAGGATATGCTCACCGGATATGGCTCCATGCGACTTATGGTTATTCCCCAAGCTCAGCACTCCACTGAAGGATTCCTGATTTGAGACGAGAAAAGAGATCATGACAAATGCAACGAAGCACCAGGTACCGAAAAATTACTTTAAAATATGAATCAGGCAGTGGAAAGAACGCTGGACTACGTGTATCAAGTCAGTAAGGGCCTACTCTGAGGAAAATCAGTGTCCTAGCTCAACAGGTTAGCTGTTTAATATTTTAGAGCCTGAGGTCAGATAGCTGCACAGTTGTTGACCCTGTACTCGGGTTTTATTCGCCCGTGTATGGAGTACAACTCTCATGTGTGGGGAGGCTCCCCACATGCAGCTTTTCTCGATAGGGTGGAGTCAAGGGCTTTTCGTCTCATTAACTCTCTTCCTCTTCCTGATTCCCTTCAACCTTTGTCTGTTTGCCGCACTGTTGTATCTTTATCTCTCTTCTATCGTTGCTTCAGCGGTCACTGTTCCTCTGAGGTGTCTGCTTGCATCCCTCCACCTCTACGGCGGGCGCTTGGTGCCCGTCTGGCAGCAGGATCTCGTCCCTTTTCTGTCCAGCTCTCTAGTGCGGGAGTTGACCATTGCTCCCGGTCCTTCATTTGTGCAACTGGTCAGCTCTGGAACTGTCTTTCTCTGTCCTGTGAACTTCGGTCTTTCGGGCGCAGTGTGTCCAGGGGTCCCGAAGTGGGAGGATCTTGAATTTGGTTCTTTTGTATTGTTTTTGCTTTTTCTTGAAAGGAACAGTATGTGGGCCCGTGGCCTTTGGTTCCTTCTTCCTTGCGTAAAAAAAAAAAAAAAAAGAGCTGCTGGACAGCCCTCGTATATTTAAAAAAAATCACAAAATTGCACAGATCAGTAAAGTTGATGTTGTAACATACAGTTCTTTGTTAAAATTGTCACAGGGAGTAATAAACCCATTCTGTTCGGTGCAGCAAAGATAGTTTTAATTTGAGTGATTTTAATCATCCGAAAATTGGCTGGAAAAATTCTTGTGCAGACAAACAAGGAAACAGTTTGTTAGAACTGGTAGGCCGTGCATTTTTAAGTCAGTCATTGAATACAATGATGTGATTTAATGATATCCTCAACCTTGCCCTAGCAACCAATACTGATCTTATAAATCCATGTGTTGTTAATGAAAATTTTACCAACAGCGATCATAATACTGTTACACTGGTAAGATTAAGTTAATGGTTCATTTCTGCAGATGTGAGGAACATTCCAGAAATTTAGTATTGTGCCGTAGGATTAAGTCATTGTTTATATCTGGAGCTGTTAGGCATAACCTAGAAACTAAGTGTTATGCTGTAGGGTTAGGCTAACGTTTTATATCCAGAGATGTGAGGAACTTTCTATGAACACCGACATGTGTAAGGGAGGGCGGTGATGGTTCGGACAGTGGAAGGGTTCGGACAGTGCATTCCCAGATAAACGTATGGGTCCTAGGGACTTGTGATCTTGCGTGAAAGAGAGAGTTTGTTTACTTCGACCACACAGAACCTCCAAACTAGAAACTCTTCACTTTCTGATGCAGGTCAGATTTTATGTTTTTTTGCATCTCCTGTGTAATAATTTGAGTTATATCGTAAGCTCTACCTTTATGAATATACCAGGCATCGAACTTTGTATTATCAGTGTTGCATGTAGAACATATTGCTACGAAAAACGAATGTTAAACTCTCTCGGGTGAAACTTAATACCCTTCAATTAATTACATAGATTCGGGATGATTCGCACAGTTTCCACTACTACTAAGTCGTGACCTTATCAAATGATAATGCTACTTTTGATCATTTACATTTGAACACATAGTGAAACACCATTCTTCATAGTTATCAGGGAAT
>JAGKTI010020225.1:0-16473 GCA_018397915.1 Birgus latro | reverse complement strand
ACTGAATAGGGAGGCTGCCAGAGATCGAGCAGCGTGGAGAGCCGCCATTAGGTGACCAAGGCCGACACATGCAAGCATGTTGGAGCCTTCAAAAACGAAAACGAAAACATGTCCCTAAGGTCTGGACACATAGGAAATATCACTATTTTTAATTTTTTTTTTTTTTTGCCCCACAGATTAAATATGACTTCTTTTTCTGGGGTATGCTAAAGGAGAAGGTGTACTCAATGAAAATTAAAGATACAAGACTCCTGAGGGAACGCATCATAAGTGAATGTGCTCAAATTGACGGAAATGTGGATTTAATGCATTGGGTTCATGTGAATCTCGCAAAGTGCATCGAACTTTGCATCACAAATGGTGGAAATCACATTGAAGATTTGATTTATTAATATTTCAATTAAATAAAATGTTGTTCAATTTTTTTTTTTTGAAAATATGCATTTTGCCTATGTGTCCAGACTTTAGGGACACCCTATAGAACACATGTCACCAGACTGAAGGGATTAAGTTGCGAGCATATACGGTACTCATTAACTGACCACTTGAATGCTTTTGACGGCATTTTTAGTTAAATACAGTCATCTTCCCACTATCCAACGTAACAGAGCCAAAGGCATGACTGGAAAGTGGTCTTGTCCGGATAGTGGCCCTGAAGCTCCAGCACTGGTCATTCATGACCCTAACCTAACCTAACCTAAATCAGAAAACCACCTACCTACCTCCCTACCGGACATGCATAGCACTTATTTAAGTCCCCTTTCACATAAATAATGCGCACAAAGTATGAATTAACTGAATTTTAACCAAAAAATGAAGATTTAGAGGTGAGTAAGGCATAGGTGCTCACAACTTGCCAGCAAGTGTATCAGACATGGAAATCACTATGAAAATCACCCTTTCTCACACCGTATGCATTAAATAATGGACACAGAGCAAGAATTCATTGAATTTTATCCCAAAAATGATGATTTTGAGGTAAGTAAGGCAAAGATGTTCATGAGTCGGCAGCTTAGTGTAAATAAGTATCGGACATGGCAATCACTATGAAAATGATCACTTCTCACATCTTATGCAGTATGGGATACAAAGCATCAAATAAATAAACTGTTGCCAGAAAAAGGGTTAGGTATGGCAAAGGTGTTCACTGTTCACCAACTGCACCGGACATTCTTGAACCTAACCTAACCTAAATCAGAAAACCACCTACCTACCTCCCTACCGGACATGCATAGCACTTATTTAAGACCCTATTCACATAAATAATTGGCACAAAGCATGAATTAATGGAATTTTAACCCAAAAACGATGAATTTGATGTGAGTTAGGCAGGGGTGTTCACGAGTTGGCAAGTTAGTGTAAGTAAGTATCGGAAGTGACAGTCACCATGAAAATCATTTTTCACATCTTCTGCACTAAACTATGAGTTACAAAGCATCAAATAAATAAACTGTTACCAGAAAAAGAGTTAGGTATGGCAAAGGTGTTCACTGTTCACCAACTGCACCGGACATTCTTGACCCTAACCTAACCTAACCTAACCTAACCTAACCTAAATCAGAAAACCACCTACCTACCTCCCTACAGGACATGCATAGCACTTATTTAAGACCCCATTCACATAAATAATTGGCACAAAGCAGGAATCAATTGAATTTTAACCAAAAAATTATGAATCTGAGGTGAGTAAGGCAGGGGTGTTCACCAGCTGACTACATAATGAACGTAAGGAAGAGACATGATTATTACCGAGAGAATCACCTTTTCACAGCCTATGCACTCAAATATGGGACACAAAGCATGAAGTAAATAAAATGTAACCAGAAAAAATATGATTTAGAGGCAGGGCAAAAATGTTCACCAGTTGACTAGATAGTGAACGTATGTAAGAGACATGGTAATCACGGAGAAAATCACCTCTTTTACAGCCTGTGCACTCAAATATGGGACACAAAGCATGAAGTAAATAAAATGTTACCAGAAAAATTATGATTTAGAGATGTGTAGGGCAAAAATGTTCACCAGTTGACTAGATAGTGAACGTATGTAAGAGACATGGTAATCACTGAGAAAATCACCTCTTTCACAGCCTGTGCACTCAAATATGGGACACAAAGCATGACGTAAATAAAATGTAACCAGAGAATGAAGATTCAGAAGTTGACAATGTTTACTTACAGTCCATGATTGTTGTTTACCCCCACCTCTACGGTTTTTACAGTGGTCATAATTGCTCTTGAAGCATGTCCAGTAATCCAGTGTTTAACTACACTTAATCCTTAGCACTGTGACTTATGATTATTTAAACGAGAACGAAAAGATACCGCAAACGATTGGACAGCCGTTCACTGTTCATGGGAGTTGAGACAGAACTAGGAGGAGGGGGGTAGAGCGGGAAGGGAGCTGGTCGGCACGCGCAGGAAATTCCAATTGGCGCAGTTGAAAAAAATCGGATTTTTTTTTTTTACAATATTTGGGCATTTTGGGGTTTCAGCCATCAGCCCACAAGGTCTGAACAGTGAGGTCACCAAATAGTGGTCGTCCAGATAGTAGAGAGATTACTGCAATCTCAAAGATCCAAACCTCTAAAGTTCAAATACCATAATTTATTATATCTACCCTTTTCATTTTCTAAATTTAGTTCACAAATGACTGCAGACTCTATCATCAAAAATTGATGACTACATTATAACGGACTTCAGTAGACCAGAATTCGCTTTTATCGGACTCGAGGAGCTACCGAACTAAACTCCTATATATCGGAAAAAGTCCAATAAAGCCAGAAGCAGTCCGGACTGCCTGACAACTTCAGCTATGTTCACCACAATAAGACAAGTAAAAGGCATATTTTTCAGTGTACAGTACAGTATTATTATAGCATTTGATTAATGTAGTGAAGGTAAAACACAGTACAATACTGCAATGGTGGTGAAAACCACTGATGCAATCCGGGCTAATGTCTGATATATCGGAAAAAGTCTGGATTAGCAGGGGTAAGTCCGGATGTCGCTTTATCGGAATTTCGCATTTTTCAGAATGGCTTGGGCCCCAATTAGTCTGTTATAGTGAGGTCTTACTGTATTTCTCAAAACTGCCGAAATATCGGATCTACCGAATTATCAGCTGCCGAATAATAGGACTTTTACTGTATAGTGATTACTTAATTATCACACACTTGGTTATATGAGGTCTGTCCAAAATGAGGGGGGGACAAAAAATTAAATATATCTGAAATCCATGTTTCACACAACCATGTTCATTGCTTCCCCAAATTCAAGTATCCTTTCCCTTTCGACATTCCTCGTACCATATGTGCATACCCCATGTACCTCTTCATATCCTTGTGCTGCTTCACCCACATACCCATTTATGCCCCCTCCCAAAACTACAACCTCACCATCTGCCATACCACTTACCACACGTATAAAGTCGTCCCAGAATCTATCTTTTTCTACATCATCCAAGCAAGCTTGTCGAGCATACGCTGAAATAAATGAAACTGTGAGCTTAAATAAATGAAACTGTGAGCTTAAATAAATGAAACTGTGAGTTAGTAAGCTCACAATTTCATTTGTATCAGCGTACCCAGTCTGGGATATCCCATGATCCTGCGAAGGCACTGTAACAAATGAGTCACTCTGCCTGTCACTGTTGAGCGTCCATGTCTCACATCCATAGAGTAAAACAGAGAGCATCAGTGCCTAGAAGATCTAAATTTTCATTCTTCTACACAAATAACGACAGTGCCAAATACCCTGGTACAATGAATTCATAACCTCAAGCTAGAACAATGTGACAACGAGAAATCGCATCATCTGACCTACTGTTGTTATTTACCACACTACCAAGATAAGTTAATCTTTCTAAGACTTCCACATTCTCACTACATGCCTGGACAAACTAAACTGCTTCATTCAACAAACCACCAACTGCCTGGACCTTGGTCTTGGCCTAGACTTCACACTATCGTGAAACTCTTCAAAGATAATCAGTAGTATCTTCAGCGATTCCACTAGGATAACTGCATCATCAGCAAAGTCAAGGTCAGCAACCCTGAAACTGCCAATCAATAGTCCACCATGACTTTGACTCACAGCCCAACTAAGTATCCTGTCCATGCATGTGTTGAAAAGAGTTGGAGCAAGGACACATCCCTGTCTTACTCCCTCCAGTACATATTGGGCCCAAAGAAATCGGATGTTCCTTTTCCACATTTGACAGCACTTTCAGTGTCTGAATACAGGCCAGCATCAGTCGGATTATCTCCACAGAGATCCCACGGAGTCACAGGAGTTCCTATAGTTCCTTCCAATTTACTGCATCAAATGCCTTCTTGAGATCTACAAAGGCTGCAAGCAGATTTTGTCGATACTCAAGGTGACATTCCATAAGAACTCAAGGAACTGGGATGCAATCAATTGTAGAATTCTTGGGTGTGAATCTGGATGCACAGGCCTCTGAAACTTTCATAAATGGCTCCACATATGCATCAGGAGACTGAGCAAGAACCTTGCCTGGTATAATGGGCACTGTAATACCATGGTAGTTACTACAGTCATGCTGGTCTCCTTTACCTTTCCAGACAGGAGTGACCAAACCTCTTGTCCAGTCAGGAGGAATGATATCAGTCTGCTACATGGCTTATATGACTGCATGCACTGTCCTGATCATGGCTTCACTTCCTGCTGTAATCATTCTGCAGGAAGCCACAAACACCAGCTGCTCTATGCACTACCACTTTTCAACTTTTCCACTGCCTTCTTGATTTCCTCTAGAGAAGGCACGGTATCATCAACTGGTAAGAAAGTAATCAATAGTTGTACACCCACTAATGGGAAGTGCTCCACTGGGAGGTTCAGCCACATACAGCTGCTTAAAGCACTCAGCTCATTGAGCTCTACATTCACTTGCCCCCTTTCAGTATCTGCAGTCAACACCAAGTCATCAGCGTATAACATCTCCCATGATTTCTAACTGCTAAAATAAATAAATTCAAGCACTTCCCACTTTAAATTGCACACAACACTTGCACTGCAATATTACAACAGTAATGATGATCTGATGGATATGGACATACAAGGCAATGTAATACGATCCAAGCAAAGACGGGATCACTGCAGCAAGGTACTTGACAGAGCGGATGAGCGGTACAGGGGCTTCAAAGGGTTGGCAGGAAGAAGGAAGCAGGCGCAGCTGACTCATGACTCAAAACAGGGTTCTGCACATGTAAACATCATGCAGCCATCTTGGCTGAAATGCATGACTGTCAGGCGATGCACAGGAGCCTCGTAGGTAGGGGGAATCATTCGGATTGTGTAAGTACGGATTCATGATCGCTAAGTGCGGAAGGGGTATAACTACTTCCTGATCATATAAGCATATAACTGCAAAGTTATCAATTGCACTGTGGAGATGGACTGTAATAAACTTCAACTTCCCCTTGCATGAGAACCTTCATAGGTAACACCCAGCTGGAGAGCCTTAACCCAGTACAGTATACCACTAAGCATCCATGTGGTAACGTGGTTAGTACCTGTACACAATTTACTAAATGGTTTACTAGGCTACAACAAATAACCTGCTTTGTCAGTGTAATCATCTGAAGGTAGCATTACATCAAGAAAGTACCATAGTGAGTGGGTGCAATATTATGTACAGTAATTACCTATCTGTGGTATACAGGAATTGAACCAAGCTCGTATTGTCCTGTCTCCATATCTACTATTATCCAGTCTAGTCTTAAACACATGGATGCTTTTTGCTTTCACCAGAAATGACAATGATTAGGTGGGTGTGCAGTGCGTCCCTGCGTGCAAGGCCTGGGGGGGCTGGGTTTACGACAGAAGAGTTGAGAGGTAGGATGGGACTGGAGTGTATTGGTGTTGTGATGAGGAGAGGTAGGCTGAGGTGGTTTGGACATGTGGAGAGGATGGGGGATGATAATTGGGTAGAGAGGGTGAGAAGTGTTAATATTGGGGGAGGGGTAGACCGAGAAAGACATGGGACGAGGTCATTAAATGTGACTTGAGGGTTAAGGGACTGAATAGGGAGGCTGCCAGAGATCGAGCAGCGTGGAGAGCCGCCATTAGGTGACCAAGGCCGACACATGCAAGCATGTTGGAGCCTTCAAAAACGAAACGAAACGAACCTTCTTGTCTAAATCATTCCAAGTACTTATACAGTACTTCTGTTTGGGAAACTAAACCTTCTAAGATCACTGAAGCATCTGCTCTTCCTCAATTTAAATTCATGACCTCTTGTTCTTCAATCATCTAATACAAAAAGATTCTCTCCATCCACCTTTTCCAGACCTCTTACATTTCTAAACATTGTAATCAAATATCCTCTTTCCCTTCTCTCACGCACTGCTGGTAACTTCAGTTTTTCCAATCTCTCCTCATAGGCCAGTTCCCTTATGCACAGTATCATCCTTGCTGCCATCTGTTGTACTTTCTCCGGTTATGTTACAGCTTTTCCAGGTGAGGTGACCATATCACAGCTGCATATTCTAGTCTTGCTCTTATCATAGACACTATCAACTCCCTCAGCATTTCCTCGGCCATATAATAACTGTGTGTGTCCTCAATGATTCAGTTTACAAGTTTTTCTGGTGACAGGTCATCTTTTATCATCACTTCCAAGTCCTTCTCTTCTTTATTTTTGCTAATTACCTAACTGCCCATTTTATGTATCCAATTTGGTCTCATTTCACTCACTTCCATTTACAACACATGACACTTCTTGGCACTGAACTCCATTTTCTAAGTCTGGCTCCAGTTGTGAAGTTTGTTCAAGTCCTCTTGCAGTTCCTTACAACTACCAATAAATTTAATATGTTTCATGATTTTAGCATCATTTGCAAACATATTCATGTAACTAATCAAACCTTCTGGCAATCATTTTACATATATCAGAAAAATTCACCTCATATGCTTAATTCATGTCTATCATTCTTTTCCTGTTTCTGCCCTCACTTCCAATTTCTCCCCTCCTGCCCATCACTATATAGGTACTCTGCTTTTCGCTTCAGGTGACTCTACATCGAGTAACAAGCCAAGTGGTTTTCTGTAACTCAAGAAACCATTTACAGCACTGGGTGATAACCATATAATCAAATAATGAGGTGACATGGAGCCTACCATATTGCCCCTGTTAGCTGGATGGGGAAATGCAAATGCAGCATCCACCCAGGAACCAAACCTCAACATTAATTCCCATTTCTTGTTGTGACATGATACTGTCAGCCACATGAGAACATCAGTTCACTGTGTGAGATGTTCCTACAAGGGTGACTGTTTGCCTGTAGTTGATGGGTCTGCTCGATCAGACAGACTGGGGTTGCACAGCAGCAACAATAAAAAAAGATTTAAATTAGTTAACAAGAGCACACTTCTACTCACATTAAATAATTTTTTAGCATGTGTTTTATCCATCTTGATGTTGAGTTGCTTCAGTAAGATGCAACACTCATTGAAGTTGAGGGAGCCATTGTTGTCCTTGTCCGCCTCCTTAAACTGTTTCCGCAGCCACCTGGGGAGAACAGTGAGGTCAAGCACAGCTTCACAGATGAGCATCTCCACTATATAGACAGTCCTCGTTATGTGTAGACTGTTCTTCAGTATCAATATTTTTCTGATATTTTTTATTGTAAACTGAGGAAACTGATGAATCAACTATATAAAGAACAATAACAAATTACAGGGACTTTTTCTTGAATAAGGATTTAACAGCAAGCAAGAAGGAGTACGGTACTCAGATTGCAATACCCACACATCCACCTATTGGTCTAAAGACCAAATATCTGACTTTGTCCTGTGATCCTGACCTTTGCCAATTATTCTTAAAACTGAATTCCTTCATCTTTATTTTACCCTGAACCCTCCCACAAGTGGTTTAACTCTCACAAAAACTGTTTAAGCTGAACTTACCACATGACCTTGACCTCTGGCCCATTATTTTCAACCCGCCCTCTTCCCCTGACGTACGATGCACGTCACACCCTAACCCGTTTCACACTCCCCCCGACGTGCATCGTACGTCAGTCAATTGCAAGGCCCGTCGTTTGCACATTTTTCAAGATTCGTGGGTGATTTTTGGTAGGCATATGTGGGAGACCTTCCTCTACCCCCAGCCAGGCGGCAACACTGCCTGACCCCATGCAACCCCCCCACCCCTTGGGGGGTGCGCCATTTTCTCGCAACTCACCTGCTAGCAGTGACCTGGCCAGTAAAGACACGTAGCACCACAGTCTCTCCAACGATGAAATTCTAGGCGAAAGTGATTCCTGATGTGAAGGACAAAGATATCATGGCACCAGAGTTAGTAATGAACAGAAGTAATGAGGAAGTAACATCGCCAAGGTAGGTGCAATATGTCAATGTGTTTGACAAGGGAACAACGATTATATCATCTATATTATTGTGTGAAAAGCAATATACTCTTGTACTACATGTAAATTTGTACCAAATAAATTCATAGCTACGAGGCTGTGTGGTTTTGGTTGTTTCCCTTGCATAGGGAGCATCTTTTATGGAGCGCGACGTCATAGAAACCGGTATTCAGGTGAGGGATCCTTTACCTGTTAAGGATATTTTTCACTTCAGATGAGCGCTTTCTCGCTGAATTTTCAGTGTTTCTCACCAAAAGCGAATGTCTGAGCCAAAAAAAGACAAGTTGAAAATCGGTCGGGATCTGAGGGTGGGTTGGGTAAAAAGCGGTTAGGACTGGGCGGGTTAAAAACTACTGGTCAACCCTTCAGTTCAACTTCAACCTCTCCACCAAATTTACTCCAAATCTGACGACAAAATGTTTTAGTTATTTTGTTCACACACAGACCACTACTGTCCCAGTTGCTGTCCATATCAATTACATACTAGCACTGTCTCATTAAGGATTGATTTAACGGTAATAGCAGGGGTGTTTTTAAAACATGTCAGAGGATCTTGTGAATGATCACTGTCTGTTTAACAGAAATGCCTGGCAGTCTAGTTGATTAAGGAACTCGTCAAATGTAACTAGTAAAGGGCTTCAATCCGTAACTATCAGTTTCAATCCGTGACTAATAAAGGGTTTCAATCCATGAGGTGGCTGAGGCTTATCTGCTTACATAATGCCACTCCGGAATGAGTAACTGGTCATTCTTGCCTCAATCCCTCAACTGTAATGTGTGTTACAGATGACACTCCATGTAGCCTGTGGAGTGCCTCACAGAAGCTCACCCTATTTTAAAAAATTTCTACATTTCCTTATGGCACAAAGCAAATATTTATCCTTGATGAGCTGCCATACATGAGATGAGACTCAGTTCCTGTTTTACATGGTCAATGGTGGCTAATTTCCACCTGCCTGGGTACTTGTTAGGCAAAGGCAAGGTGTCCTCAGATCAACATTAGCCCTAAACAGGAGGACCTAAATTCACCCAGCTTGTTTCATGTGCAAGTGCAAAAGGCTGACTTACTTCTGAGGACCTAAATTCACCCAGCTTGTTTCATGTGCAAGAGCAAAAGACTGACTTACTTCCGAATAGATTTTTATTAACATAAGGTACAGTTTCAGAAATATTCTGTAAGTGAAAAAGTCAATTTCCCTAGTACCCCCTCACCACGTTTCCCTGACTGGCTGAAAGGCATAACACAATGGTTCTTAACCTTTTCACTTCCATGCCCCCTCTAGTAGTTGGTCCTTTCCTCCACGCCCCCCCCCCCCTGCGCATCTTCAACCAAATTGATAAAATTCCCTCCAAGATTTTAAGGAAAAACTGAAAAAATGGGTGTTTTTAGTCTTTCTATTGAGCAAGAATTCTGTGCAAACAATATACCCATTAATGAGGTTACTCTCTTACTAATTTAATGAGATACTTGACTCTGTTTCTTAGCTACCAGATCTTGAATGTGTGGTCGAATGCCAGAGGGTGCACAACGTAAATCCCCTACAGCGTTCAGCCTGTTTCTGTACGTGGTCTTGACAGCAATGAGCATGGAAAATGCAGCTTCACAAAGGTACGTGGATACAAACATTGTCAGAATCCGAAGAGCTTGATGTGAAATCAGAGGGTAAACAGGAAGGTACTTGACCCAGAACGTCTCAAGATCCAGTTCTTTGAAGTCTTCCTCAGCTGAGGAGTTGAATTTCAACTCAAGAAAACACTCTTCCACTACATCCGAAACATCAGCTACCTCACATTGAAATGGGTTCCTGATGAATTTCCAGGTTTCACGCTTCTCGTCTATATCTGGGAAGTATCTGATTAATTCTGCTTTCAAGTCACTCAGATGAGTGATTATTATTATTATTGTTATTATTTTTAAACTCAGATTCAAGGTAAATGTGAATGAAAGCAGAATCCAAGTTACTAAAACTGGCTGTATTTCCATCCTGAATTCATCTCCAGAGGTCGAATTCGGCCTTGTAGGCTCGAATGGTGTCGTGGTGCATATGATATGTTGATGTTTTCCCTTGTAGTTTAAGGCTCATTGTACTCAGCATTTCGAAGATGTCCACCAGGTAAGACAGAGATAGCAGAAAGCCTTCAGACTGGACCTTGTCATGGAGATCTGCTTTCTGCTCTGAATCTAGAAGCACTGCTACTTCTAGTTCATAAAGCCAGCCAAGCATATTTTGTATTTCACAATCATCTTGATATTTGCCACGCTCATGTTAAGAGAAATACAAATATAATTAGAGAAATTCCTACTTTTCCCCCCCGGGCTCAAGCCCCCCCTGGAATTTACTTACACCCCCCTAGGGGGGCATGCCCCCCAGGTTAAGAACCTCTGGCATAACGCAACCTAGGGGTTCAATGTTCGGAATGAACAGCCTTGCCCTGGGCCCCTGTTCTCCTGATGGGACAACAGAGGCATAATACCATAAAACAATATAAAAATAAATAAATAAAATAAACACTAAAATTAACTGGAACATTACATTTACTACATGTTAAAGTACATGGCACCAGCACACTCACACATCATACTGTCTTTCCTCATGCAGGGATTTGACAGACTGAACCAGGTGTGTGAGTCCAGCCACCCAGGCATCCCTCTCTTCCTCTGTTGATGCCACCAGGTCCAGCACCTCACGACCCCCAGCACCATGGATCACTGAGAAGCACCGGTTCTCTTCAAGTAATGGCTCCTCTCCTGCTGTAATACATAAAATTTGTGCTTCAGTTCATCTACCTTCTCTCAGCAGACTTTATCTTTCATTTACAGATTATTTCCTGGTTCACCTATAAGTGATGGCTCCTCTCCCACCATAAAACTCTGAGCTATTCGGTAAGTCCTAATTACAGTATATGTTACATGTTTTGATGTTTGATATTGCTATTAATCCTTCATTGTTTAATTATGTGAATTTCCAGTTTAATCTTGCTACCTCCACTTATCAGGTTGTGGAATGGTAACAAAGACTGTTTCTAGTCCTATCACTACAAATGATCTCTCCTAAGCTTAACAATATCATCCATATGGAACATGAACTAAATAAGAAAATAGTTGTTCATGGGGAAAATGGGGCAAAAGCCAATGGAGATACTGAAAAACTGCCTACCTATACATTAAATTTACCAGTCACCCTCAGTATACACTACTAGCTGTATGGAAAGTTTTTACATTTAAAAACAATCCTTTCTTATAATGAAAACTATCTGTAGTACATCCAACTTTACAGTATTTGGTGGAGGCTAACTTGCAGCTTCTTTTCCATGGCTCAGTGGAAGAATAAAATAGTACTTTGATTCTACATCCTTTCCACAGTACTTTTCCATGGCAAAGCATCATACCCTAGCGTTAATCTTTTAGCTCAGCATTGAAAGTGGAGAATGGAAATTTCAGGTTAAAGTGAACAGAATACAGGCTTCTTTCCTTCAAACAGCCAACCACTGAGAGAAAAAAGTGTGAATACTTTCTGTATGTGAAGTTAAGCAGAGAAGTTACTGATTCGAATGATGAATTAATGAAAGTGTGGCAGATTTCACTGCCAAATCTGTTGAAAATTCTACTTTTCTGTGTTCCTACTTAATTTTCTGGATTCTGATGATCACATTAGTATTACAGTGGGAAGGAAGGAAGGAATACTGATGAATTAGCACCAAGCCATAATGTGGCTATATGGCACTAGGGTAGAGGGGGGTGGGGTAAATACTGTAATTATATTACATGTATGATATGAAATGCAGTAAGAAAAGTGGTAATATTGGAAATAAAAACAGTGGAAGAGTCACTTATGAAATCAGTAAGCTGTGGGGGCCGACACAGTGAGGAATGGAAGGGGAAAGCTGCAAGACATTGTTGGAATGTAGACAGGCAATCGAGAAAATGGTGACTGATAGTCATAGGCCAGTTACAGTGTGAGCAAAAGTTTCTGAGGGTTATGGCTCATCGAATGACCATGAGTTAGGCGGGTATGACCCAAGTGAAGGTGAGCAAGGACAGTCTCCCATTGACATATGGGGTGGGTTGATGTGTGCCAGGGAAGATCAGTGGGTTTGACACTAAGAACTTTGTTGTGAACTTGTTGGGTCCATGAGGATTGCCAACGATCACGGAAGAGATGGGTTACAAGAGGGAAACTTTTTTTTTTTTTTTTAATGCTTGGAAGAAGGAACCAAAGACCAGGAGCCCGCAAACCGTTCCTTCCAAGAAAAAAACTGAAACAATACAAGAGAGAGCCAAATTCAAGATCAATTCATTTCAAGATGCCTGGACACACAGCGTTAGAAAGATTGGAGATCATATGAAGTTGGAAATACAGACAGAGGTAGACAGTTCCAGAGCTGACCTGTTGCATAAATGAAGGACTGGGAGTAATTGTTAACTCTTGCATTAGAGAGTTGGACAGAAAAGGCACGAGAGTTTGTTGCTAGACGGGTGTTACACGCCCATCACAGAGGTGGAGGGATGCAAGCAGACAGTTCAGAGGAGCAGTGACCATTGAAGTAGCGACAGAAAAAAGATAAAGATGAAACAGTGCGGTAAAGAGACAGACTGAAGGGAGCCAGTCAGAGGAGGAGAGTTAATGAGACAAAAAGCCTTTGAACCCACCCTATTGAGAAGAGTTGTACAGTATGTGGGCAGCCTCCCCAGACATGAGAGTTGTACTCTACACAGAGGTAAATAAAACCTGTGTATAAAGTCAACAACTGTGCAGGGGTAAAGAAGGTACGGAGTCGGCTTAGGAAACCTAATCTCTTGGAAGCATGTTCAAGGATGATGAAGGATTAAGCTGGATATTATTAAACATTAGTGGGTACTCCTGTGGAAGTAAAAACTGAGTCTTTGATGCATTAAAAACAACAAGATTTTTTTACCCCAGTCAGAGATACGAGCCAAGCCAGACATTAGGTGTGCCATAGCCTCATCCTTTGTTTGCTGACATAACTGCTGAGATGGACGTTGCAGAAACCAAATGGAAAGGTGAAGGGTGCAGTCATTAGCGTACAAGTGGATAGGGTTAGATGTACAGCTTAGATCATTGATGAATAAAAGGAAGAGAGTTGGTGATAGGACAGAGCCCTGAGGAACACCACTGCTGATAGATCAAGGAGAAGAACGATGGCCGTCTATAACAGCAGCTATAGTATGACCAGAAAGGAAGCTAGAGATGAAGGCACAAATAGAAGGACAGAAGCCGTAAGAGGGCAGTTTGGAAATTAAAGATTTATGCCAGACTCGATCGGAAGCCTTTGAGATGTCAAGTGCAATGGTAAAACTTTCGTCCCAAAAGGAGGACGATCAGGAGTCTGAAAGGTAGGTGAGAAGATCGCCAGTGGAGCATCCCTGACGGAACCCATACTGACGATCAGAAAGAAGGTTGTGATAGGAAAGATGCTTTAAAATTTTCTATTAAGAACTGACTAGAAAACTTTTGAGACAGGAAGTTAAAGCAATTGGACGATAGTTAGAGGGTCAGGAATGGTCACCCCTCTTTGGGACTGGCTGAATGAGAGCAAACTTCCAGCAAGAAGGAAAGGTACAAGTTGAAAGACAAAGGCAAAAGAGTTTACCTAGGCAGGGTGTAAGCACAGAAGCACAGTTCTTGAGGACAACAGGAGAGACTCCATCAGGCCCATATGCCTTGTTAATATTGAGGCCAGTGATGGCAGAAAATACATCAGTTGAAGAAATTTTAATGTCAGCCATAAGGAAATCAGAGAGGGGAAGTGATGGAGGAACAGAACCGGAATCGTCTAAGGTGGAATTGGAGGAGAAAGTCTGAGCGAAGGGATCTGCTTTATCAGTAGGAGATACAGCTACAGAGCCATCAGAGTGGGAAAGAGGAGGGAAGGATGATGAGGTAAAGTTGTTACAAAGGTTTTTGGCAAGGTGCCAGATGGAGCGGGAAGAATTCAAGTTGGAGAGTTGAGAGCATTTAGTACAGATCAAATTATTTTCAGCAGAGTGAAGAACAGACTTAGCACGATTCCGGGCAGAAACATAAACAAGATGTGATTCAGGGGTAAGATGGCTCCGGTACCTTCTATAGGCCCTCTCCTTGTTGAGGACAGCATTAGAACAAGCGGGATTAAACCAAGGCTTTCTCGCATAAGTCAAAGGATATGAGAAACTAATGTATGCTTCCATGCCCGACAGAATAACCTCTGTAATGTGCAAAGCACACTCAGGTAGCTCCCGGCCATGAAACAATAATCATTCCAGGGAAAATCAAAGAAGTACTGCCTGAGGGCCTTCCAATCCGCAGCTCCAAAGTGCCACAGACAATGTTTCTTTGGAGGGTCCACAGGCTGTACCAGAGTGATAGGACAGGTTAAAATAATAAGGTTGTGATCGGAGGAGCCCAACGGAGAGAAAAGATTAACAGTGTAAGCAGAAAGATTAGTTGTAAGGAAGAAGTCAAGTATGTTGGAACTCTCTCCAAGGCGGTCAGGGATACGGGTAGGGTGCTGTACAAGCTGCTCTAGGTCATTAAGGATAGAAAAGATGTAGGCTTGTTCACCAGGTGGATCAGCAAAAGGAGAGGAGAGCCAAAGGTGGTGGTGAACACTGAAATCTCCTAGAATGGAGATTTCAGAGAAAGGAGAAATGGATAGAATGTGTTCCATTGTAGAAGTAAGATACTCGAAGAATTTTTGATAGTAAAATTAGCAGATAAGTAAACAGCGAAGATATATTTAGTCAGAGAATGACAGGAGAGCCGAGGCTAGAGAACAGAGAATTCAGAAGAATCACGTTCAGGAACACGAGAGCAAGATAGGTTGTTGCGTACATATAAACAACAGCCACCTTTGACTTTGAAATGAGTATAGAGAAACAAGGAGGATACAGAAAAGGGTTTACTGTCAGTTGCCTCTGACAGCTGAGTCGCAGTAAGGAAGAGAAGGTGAGGTTTAGAGGAGGAGAGGTGATGTTCAACAGAGGGAAAGTTAGAGGAAAGGCCGCGAGTGTTGCAGAAATGAAGAAGCAAGTGACACTGTGGTTCCAGGCACACAGTGTCGTCACAGGGATGTGGCAGAGGAAAGACCTAGAGGAGAAAGCAGCAAAGCATGCCCATAACACCTAGAGGCAGACAAGGAAGCCGCCTAGTCTGGCATCTCCTCTCCCCCTCCCCTCCTTTAGCAGCCTGCTCAATCTACCCCTACCCCAAAGTCCACAGACTTGTTCTGATCACGTTCATAACTTTAAACTGATCCCTGTCATCCTCAACCTGCAGTGCTTGTAGGCGAGTCATCAGGAGTGGATCAGTCCAACTCAGAACGTGACTAAATAGTATAGGCTATTACAGCCTATAGGAAGAGGAGCTCCCACAAACTCCTGAAAGTTGCCAGTGTTTGCTGGATCACTAAATAGCGTGTGGTCACCACCCAATCAGGGCTGGTGTACCATCCTTTAAAAAAATTCCTAATGGGATTATTACTCATACATAAAGCATTAAACCAGTATCATATTCATCTTGGATATTTTACTTATGCTCTAAATGAGCTGTAAGCTGAAAAGTTCTTTATGGAGTTTACTAAAAGCCATGAAAGCTTATTGTGTGTGTTTGCATTCAGCACTTTTTTACCAAGTGTTATGAATCTCGGTTTTTGGAAAAACTTAATCATGCAGTTTCCAAAGATCGCAATCTTTCATTTGGCAAATTCTGACATGATTCTATGGCCAAAATTGCAAGGGACAGAGCATAGCGACCCGAATTTTTAAAGGCATGGTATTCTTCTTGCTTTGAGGAAACATCTCAGTACTGCTGCAGTCCATTTTTCCACATCTGCTAAAGCACATTCACCCATGATTCACACCAAAGTTATCTTGATGCAAGTCACTGTAGGTGTATAAACATCATCAGCACCGCCCTGGGCACCTGGCGGCGGGAACACAAACTATGCTGCGCTACCCATGAGAAAGCCCCTCCACGTGGTAGAGCTCAGTGGGTTCATACGATCTTCAATTGTTTAAGTACCATATTTTCTTCACTTTTTATGTAAGATACAATTTTGTTAAACTCATTTACCACTTCTCCTTA
>JAGKTI010020224.1:0-13397 GCA_018397915.1 Birgus latro | reverse complement strand
AGAGAGAGAGAGAGAGAGAGAGAGAGAGAGAGAGAGAGAGAGAGAGAAATTAAGAATAATTACATCGTCTTTTTAGTCTTGTTTTCACCTGAGGGAACTGGTCCACTGTCACAGCATGAATTCTGAGTTGTGATTACGTGAAATTCAATGATCCTTTGTAATGAGGTAGGGCTGAGTCTCCTTGGTTACTATTCAAAGTCAGTCCCCGAATCTGACCACTAGACATCAACTGGGCTAAAAAGGGTTAAGGGGATTTGTCAGGTGGGGTGAAATGACGATAGAGATGGAAGGAAGAATTGAAGGAAAGATGTGAGAAGGAAGAGGAAGGATGGGTGACTGAAGGAAACAGTGAGGAAGGGATGGAAAGTCAAAGAACGAAGGAGGGAGAGAATAAGGGAAGGATGGAAGAAAAATGTGAAGGTACGAAGGAAGGAATGATGAAAGAGAGAGAGAGAAGGAAGGAGGGAGGGAGAGAGTGAAACAGGGAACCAGTGGAAAAGGGAGAAAAAGAAGGAAAGGGTGAAGGAAGGAGAATGACGAAAACGATGAGGGATATATATGAGAAGGAAGGAAGGGAGGTAGGAAGAAGTGGAAGGGAGAAGCCGAAAAATGAAGGAAGGAAAGGAGGGAGGGAGACAAGAAAGTAGGGGAGGAGGTGGATATATGAAAAGGAAGGGAAGAAAACAGAGAGAGACATTTAGGAAAATGGAAAAAAGAGAGAGAGAGAAGGCGAGAAGGGAAAGAATGAAAAAGGACATGAAGAAGGAAGAAAATCAAGACAGAAGGAAAGGGAAAGAAAGAAAGAAGGGAGGAAATGAAGACAGAAGGGGAATGAAAGAAGGCAGGGAGGAAGGAAAGAAAGACGGAAGGGGAAAGGGAAAAAAGGCGAGGAGACAGGAAGCAAAGAAGGAGGGATGGAAAGAATGAAAGAGAAAAGGAAGGGAAGGGAAAGAACGAAAGAATAATATGAAAGAAGAAAGGAAGGAAAGAAAAATGAAGAGGAGAGAAAAAGAGGAAGGGAGGCAGTAAGGAAAGAAACAGAGGGAAAAGAGGAAGGATTATTCATTTTTATCATTCGTTTAACCTAACCTGTATAAATATAACTTCAGAAAATAATTTAAACTTCACAAATAAGTTGTTATAAATGACGCTGGATAAATTTTAAAAAAAATCCATTATTAAAATTTACGGTTTATATAATGTTGACGTCTTCTTAACTCCTTGTTACAAAATATGGAAGAAATAACTTCAATGACGGTAATTAAATAAAAATGAACGTAAAAATATACCGACTATTTTCTCATGCTAGTTGAAAATAACCAATTTGGGGATATTGTTTTAATACAAACTCTTAAAATCTTAGAAGAACGTCAAGCAACGCTGGTATGGCGTCCTCCCTGACCAGCAATATTATTTTGTTGTTTTTGGACACTGACGTCTTGTTTTGAGAGTGAGTATTGCGTTTTTAATTGTAAGATTAAATAGAAGAGGCAGGAATATGTATAGATTTGTGCTAATGGGAGAAATGACTGATTGTGCATGAGTGTGGTGCAGAGACGCATTCACATAAAAATAATATGAGCTGATGGCGAGGCTCCTTGGTTATATAGACATCCTTCAATTTACTCTCTAAAACTCGTAGACCTATTCTCTGAAGGTTAAATGGGGGACTGCAGTAGGAGGGCAACTTCAGCCTTCAGTCCACCAGGTTCACATTTCAGATGAGCACGGGGCCACTGCAAGGAAAATATGGCAGCTGTACGGGCCTTCATTTATATACAATTTTACGATTATGGTGATGTTCAGTTTAGGTGGAGATGTGATGGTAAAGATCTGCATATCCAAGAGTCCATTCTCATTCTAATTTATTTTTTCCCGATTTTTTTTCCCCTATTATAGGATTACGCCAGACTAATAGAGACTGAAATTATTATGTTTATTAAATAATGCAGTTTTAGGTGATTTTTCGGTAAATTTGCAGTTTGAGGCAGTCCAGGTTATTCTGAATTATCTAACAAACCCAGCTTTTTTTTTCTTTTTGTCAATATCAGAGGAAGGAAAACAAATGAATAAAAAAATAATCTAGTTTATGAGACTTAGTTAACAGCTCTAACCATACTAATATACCTAATTCTTACCAAACTAACCAGACCTTACCTGTCAAACTGGGGGGGTTGTCTGTCCGAAACTACAATAATACCAATTTTTCTCCTAAATAATCCATCACAGCCACATGGTTAGGTTGCTGTTGGGTTCAGGGTGGAGTTGGGTTAGGTTAGTTTGCTTTGACATACAGACCTTAATAAGTCGACCGTGCAGAAGGTGGAATTTTTGGTAAGTCGAACGCTGACTGAGGTGTGACTTAGTTTCCTATATTCCAAGTGCTACATATCAGTTTCTTATACTCCAAGTGTTACATTTTAGTTTAATTGATTGCAAAGTGAAGTAAATAAGTGCAGAACTTTATGTAATTGACTTGCAACCTTCCACCTATGCGACCTCCTATCCTAGCCTAGCCCAAGACATGCGCTGAATTGCTTGTATTGTTTATTTTTATTGCTTTGTAAATGCTTCTTTAGTTTAGTGTTAATAAACAAGTAATCACATATAATTTGCAATTAATGTAGGGGTAATATAGTTTTTTTTTTCAATTATTTCCGGTAAGTCAGAAAATTTGATAAGTCGAACTACCCCAGAGCCCCATATAGTTCGAGTTATGAAGGATTTGCTGTAGATGCAATAAAAGATGGAGATAGGTGCTGGAGAATCCCCTCCCCCCTACTTATTTCCAAAGTATATAAAAACAGCCTTTATAGTGGATGTGTATAAAAGAATAAGTGCTTAGAGCTGCTTAAGTTCAGTGATGGGCATATTAATTTCGGTTCCCATTACAGTAGTTGCGTTTATATTAGTAGGCACCAGTACTTCATGGCTTACTGTGTGTGAGTGAGGCAGAATGGACAGGCTCGGCTTTGTTTTGGCAGACATCATCGGTGGTGAGTGGATGGCAGGGAACGGTGGATGGTTTAAAATGTTAGGCCGCATTGTGCACTGCTGGTTGATCTTGTGAAAAATGGATGTTGCTTGAATTCAGCTGGATTTTTTGCCTTTTCGGATAATGACATTTGTCGGTTAATGCAGCATCAGATAATTAGGGGATTACTGTAATATCTTTTTCCACTTTTTGAGCTGCAGGAAATAAGGTGCACCAGAACAAAAATCTGTCTAGTTATAATGAATAAATTATAGGTTTGTGCTGTAGACTAGTTTGAAAAGGTCATTAGGATAATCTTGACTGTCCTGAACTGCAAATTTATCAGGATTTCTTCGCTGGCATCTTCTTTGCATTATAAACATTGGACCCTGCCAGATAGGTATCATTTGTGATAGATAAGAATTTAAAAAATCAAGCAAAGAATTAAAAAATCAATCAGATTATTTAAAAAGAAAAGGAAGAAAAACAGTGTAAAAATGGGTGAGAATAGTCTTGGAAAATTTTGCCAAACTTTCACCATTAATATACATAATGTATCATGGTAATATATATGTAAAATTTTTATATAATGGCACAAAATGTGCCATGAGTGAAAATCGAGAGAGCTACCGTGGGTATGATTTACAGCTGTACGGTAGCTACTTATTTATCATTAAACTATAAGCATACCTTGATTTTTTATTGGGATGCATTCATCGCTCATTTTTGAAGGCTCCAACATGCTTGCATGCGTCGGCCTTGGTCACCTAATGGCGGCTCTCCATGCTGCTCGATCTCTGGCAGCCTCCCTATTCAGTCCCTTAACCCTTAAGTCACATTTAATGACCTCATCCCATGTCTTTCTCGGTCTACCCCTCCCAACCCCTCCCCCAATATTAACACCTCTCACCCTCTGTACCCAATTATCCTCTCCCATCCTCTCCACATGTCCAAACCACCTCAGCCTGCCTCTCCTCATCACAACACCAATACACTCCAGTCCCATCCTACCTCTCAACTCTTCTATTGTAAGCCCAGGCCCCCCAGGCCTTGCACGCAGGGACGCACTGCACATCCACCTAATCATTGTCATTTCTGTACGTTTGAACCTGCGAATATCTTCTTCCTTTACTGGCCAGGTCTCACTACCATACAGCATCACACTCCTAACACATGCTGCATACAAAGACCCCTTAGCACGTAAGGAGAGTCCTCTCAATGTCAGGAGAGGCAACAGCTCCCTGAACTTCTTCCAACCACTTCTCACTCTAGCAACCGAGCTAACTCCAGCCCCACCTCCGGCACCTAACATGTCTCCCAAATAACAAAACTCCTCCACACACTCAAGAGACTCACCTGCAAGTTCAACCCTCTCACGCCTAACAATCTCCTCCTGCTCTCCCCGACACACCGCACACATGAAATCAGCATTATCTCGCAGTCTACCTCTAATACCACTACATCTCTTGTGCACCCACTTATCACAGACACTGCACAAGATGGAATTACTTCCCACACCTTTGTGGCAAACTGCACATGGCCACTCTCCCTCTCCTCTGATTGTACCGCCACCAACCCTAGATATCATCACTTTTGTTTTATCTGCATTTACCCTTAAGCCCTTGTGCCCCATACCATCTCTCCACTTCTTAAATCTTTCCTCAGCCTCCCCTTCATTCTCAGCAATCAACACCAAATCATCAGCATACAACATCTCCCATGGGAGTCCCTCTCTGAAGTCACGTGAGAGGGCTTCAAGCACCATGATAAACAACAAGGGACTCAAAACTGACCCCTGATGCACACCAACATTCACGGGAAACTCATCACTAGGAGCAGGAAAACTAGTCAGATATTGATTTATTGTAATGATTGCAATAGCTGGGTGATGGCAGGGTGGCATACATGACAAACCGGGGTTCTGTGCAGATACCCACATCAGCTTGGTGTTAATGAAGAACTTACACATGGTAGTGCTGTGTAACTTAGGTGTAGGCTAGCAGCTGCATTGTCCACCAGGGAGCATACTGTACTGCACCTGTAGGTCCAACCCTGATGAGGTGCTGTTTTCCACAAAGCAGTGCTGGATCCCTACACAGTGCATGTACTGTACGTGTAAGTCTGACCCTGGTGAGACAGTTGGCCACATGTGGGTGCCAGATCCTTACACAGTGTGCATTGCCGAAAAAAATGTAGTGTGGATGTTTATGTCTTTTTGGAGGATTCAGGATGTCAGGGGTTTGAATGGTGAATGAATGTGGATGGTCATCCTTTCAATTGGGTAGACTTTTGGTCAGTTTCTCATCAAATTAAATTTTTCCTTGTTCTTTGAATATTACTGAACCCCATCCTTACGTGGAAAAAAAGATGTGTATAATGTTGATGATGTATGTCATTTGAGACACAAATATTAGATGCTACTTTTTGCATTCCAGGAGGATGTGAGGCAAAAGAAGACACAGTCATATACAGACAGTCTTGGAGCAGGTCGTACAGGCCACAAAGAGAGCAGTATATTACAACCACAGTCCTCACAAGGCTACCTCCTGGATCTTACGGGCATAGTTTGAAGGTAAGTCACTATACTCATATTACTCAAATTTGGGTGATTGAAAGGGATGCCTTCATGTGGTGGCACCAGTATGACCAGGTGGTGGAATTGCCCAGTTGCACTTATGTCCCTCAGTCCACTCCCTGTCCTCCAAACCAAGGGTGATTAACTGTTGGAGGAGAGCAACTTCAGCTTCTAGTCCTCTGGGTTCACATATCAGATGAACCCAGGAGTAGGCTACACAACATTAAAAAAAAAAAAAAAATGATAATAATAATTTTGCTTGAAATTGCCATCTGCACATCTTGAAGTCGGAACTGTAGCAAGAGCTTTGAATATGATGCTAGCCTCTTGTACTATGGAAGGATGTAGAGCCATAGCATTGTTGTTTTCTGCAACTGAACTAGCTATGGAAAGAAAGTTGCAAAAGGACAAAAACCTGGGCCATGGTGAAGTGAAAGAACTGTATACGGTAAATGCTTGATTTAATAAACTTATTCAGCCAACCCCTATTCCATTATCTCATATTCTCTGTTAAATCGAGTTTTGTAACCAAGGCTCAATATAAAGGAACATTTTCTGGTATTTCAAGCTATTTTCCACAAAATTCTTTAAGGCAACCCAAACCTAGCAAACTATGGTAACTCCTAGTGCTATGCACAGCAGTCTGAACCCGTAATTACTGTAATACTCATACCCCCGGAAGTGCATTATTGTGTACAGAATTCCCCTAATGGAATTATGCATGGTTTAATGGAAATATTCCATTAAATAGGGCAAAAGCACCGGAAAAAAATAATTCCGATATCCTGGGATTCTGCTGCTTCGGTGTTTGTTAAATCGAGCATCTACTGTGTTCGGTTTGTTTCTGTCTCGTGGAATTGGCCCACTTTCAGCTTGAATACTACATCATGATTGTATGAAATTCAGTGAACCATAGTTATGAAGTGGGAATATGTTGCCTTGGTTGTTGTAGTTTGTGTATTTTCACCTGACAGAACCAGGCCACACTCACAGCTTGAATACTGTCACAGTTGTATGAAACTCAGTGAGCTGTAGTTATGAGGTGTAAATGAGTCTCCTTGGTTGTTAGTAAAATTGACTCTCCTGTTGGGTTGTTTTCATCTCCAGCAACCCATTTTAGCTCAATTGATAGTTAAGAATAGTCATATTGGAGGATGGATTTGACTAACCAAGGAGTCATTTCTGCCTCATAATTAAGGCGCAGTAATTTTCGTATAACAGTCTCTTTGGTTACTACAGTTGGTTTGAGATAACAACAAGCCAACTGTAGTAACCAAAGAGAGTGTTACATCATAACTAAGGCTCATTGAATTTCATGTACCCACAACTCAGTATTTGAGTTGTGAAAGTAGCATAGTTCCATCACATGAAAACATACCAACCTTACCAATACTGTTTTGTCTCCTTCTGCATGTAGGGTCCCAAGGCTATGTGTAGGAGACAAGCCTTTGCCCTTGGTAGCACTTCATAGCTATGGTAGAAAAACTCTGGGTCACCTTTGGGACTCAAATTGTAGTATGTAGGCCACAGTATATTCACACTCCAGTGCTCTACTAGTCACTTTCATTACTGCATAGTGTTACTTTTATTTGTAGTAGGTGATAGTCCCCACCAGCCACTCACTTGAGTTAATGATACCTTCACATGACTCTGCACTGAGTGAAAGGTAGTGATTTCCCCACCCAGATATCTGTATATTGTATAGGTGGATGGATGCCTGGTGGTCTATTGGGTTAAAATACTTCAACTGGATGTGGCCCATGAGGATGCAAATCCACAGAATCATTGGAATTAGCTACTCACACAAACACGCCATGAGTAAACACTGTCAGAAGATGCCAACAAAATTTGGCAAGCTTCAAACAGGCATAACACTGCCATTGTTAATCATATTTCCTTCATATTTTGTTTTATTGAAGCTCTTGGTGTGTATTTTTTATATATATATTTATTGGAATTGCAGACTTCATAATGACTATGGAAATGCCAATACAGTATATTATTGTCTCCATTTGTTTGCTAATCTTTGCCAAGGTATGAGTACATTTGAACACCTTATATGATAAATTATCATCAGAAGCAAACAAAATAGGGTAATAGTTGTAGTGGTAGTTGAGGTATGCATTGGCTGCATTGGATATTAGTACCTTGCACCAGGGCATCAGGGCAGGATAGTCAAGAGGGATATTAGCACCTTCCATTGTTAAACCAGTCCCCAAAGCATCGGAGGCTGTAAGGTTAAAAAGAAAAAATGTAAGGTAGTTTTCACCTATAGGATGAGGTTTCGTAAGTCAGTGCAAGTAAAAGAGGTCAGTTTGAAGTTAGATTTTCTGTAAATAGTGCATTTTAAAAGATGTGGGTTGTTGGTCACTTTCATCATGTAGGGCCTCATATGTGGACAGAGTAGCCTAGCCCCAGGGCCCTTATGCTCTTGATGGGGAGATAAAGGAGTGGATACTAGATGGATCCAAAACTGGTAGTGTGCTATATTTATTTTGTTCATTTATTTATTTATCCATCCATTATTCATTTATGTATTTTAATGCAAGGAAGGGACCAGAAGAGAAACAGAGAAATGAGTAAGTGAATGAGTGTTGTGGTGGGAAATACTCCGAGATGGTTTGGCCATGTAGAGAGGATGGAAAATGAGAAATTGACCAGGAGAGTGTGTGTGGGTGAGTTGGAGAGGAGATCTAAGCTGAAGCAGAGTTGGTTGGAAAGGTATATGGGTGAGGGTGGTGCAAGCTGGGATGACGGCAGCCTGTTGATGGAGGACAGGGTGACATGGAGGCTGGTCAATTGTGGCCTTCCCATATGGAATTGAGGCATCTAGCTGTAGGTAGGTAGGAAGATAGATAAATAGAGAGAAGAGTGATGTCATGCATTAGAGGGGTTAGATAGAGCCTTCATATACCCCTTCACTTCTAGGCACCTCCCAGGGTTGAGTAACATGTCTGGCAGTAGCATGAGTTAAGCAAAAGTACAATACAGTAACTCTTCATTAAATGTTTACGTGCTTTCACCTGACACATTATTTTTCATTATAAAGCTGTTAATAGGTATAGGAGCACATTTCACTCAGCATGCTGTTATTCACTGTTTAGCAGTCAGGATATGCAGTGAAGGGCCGGGGTTGATACAGTTCACACCAGCACAGATCTCATTGTCCAGTCACTGTTTTTTTTTAATTTGTTTATGGACATTAACAGTTAATTAGCATTGATGTGCCTAGTGTCAATCTATTTTCATAATTATTTGTATTTTTTTATATACAGTATCTGTATATAAAGAACATGTTTTTTCTTCATTGCACACAACCCTCACTCCCTCACTTAACATGATTTTCACTGAATAGGGTAGATTTTAGGAACATGTGTTGCTTCAAAACATGAATTACTGCCTATGCTATGTGAGAGAGAAGGAAGAGGAGTGTTTGAGAGAGCGAGTGAGAAGAAAGAGAAAGAGGAGTTAGTTTTTGAGAGAGGGAGAGAAGTGTGTGAGGATATGGTAGCCTGGAGGAGCTTGTTGTGACCATCTTTTGGGGAGTTTGCAGGAGAGAGCAAGGTGTTGAGTGACCATCTTTTGGGAAGTTTGCAGGAGAGAGCAAGGTGTTGAAGGTGATGATTATGATAGTGCTTTGTTCTTGCCATCTTCAGTTATTGTTATTCACCTTAGGAAGTGATTCTGATATTGAAAGAATTTAATATAAGAAATATCTAACCCTGTTATATGCTCTTTACTCAAACCTGGCCTAATATTTCCACATCTCTATCATGATGCTAGTCATGAAGCAGTGCTATGGAAAGGATGTAGAGCCATAATCTAGTCATACTGTGCCATTGAACCACAGTAGATTCTTAATTTAATGAACTAATTCAGCCAACCCCTATTCTGTTTTTGTGAATTTTCTGCTAAGTCAAGTTCCTGTAACCAAGGTTTAATATAAAGGAAATTTTTCTGGCATTTTGAGGAACTTTTTGCTCAATCCTCAAAGCCAGTGGTCAGGCTGAGTTCCTGACAGTGTGCACCCAAACCTAACTATTCTAACTCTCATTGCCACACACAGCAGTCTGAACCCATAATTAATACCCACATTTAAATGCATTGTTATGTACATGTTAACAGTGATACATACTGTACTGACTTAGTAATAAAAAATGCACACATAAAGAATAAGGTGAGGATAGTAGTATACCAAATACAGTACTGTAGTACAGTATAGTAAATAGGGATAGTAAAATACGGTAAGGCACACCCCCGAAAGTAGGGGCTCTGCAGTTGTAGCAGAAATATGCCTGATACAGGCAGCCATACTCGCCCCCCCAAACCTGTGTCAGGCTTGGGGGTGGTTTAGTCACTGTCAGAGCCACCCTTCATCAGCATTAGAGGTGGTACTGGGGTTATAAAGGGGCTGGGGAGCATCACGGTTGGTGTTGGTGATGGTGTAGGTGTCCCTTGGGCAGAAGTTGAGGAAAGAGAGACATCAGACTCAGTTGAGGGGAGCCTAGAGGTGGATGGCAAGGAAATGTCTGATATACAACTGTCCTTCCTTTCCATAGATTTATGTGGTAGTGGTGGCTTGAAAAAATCGTCGATATTGGTGTGCTTAGGGGCGTACATCTCCTTCTTGATCTTCCTAATTCTGGTCCTCATTTCCTTCAGGTGAGGGTAAAACATTCAGTTCCTCATGACTGCAGTCAGTGATGAAATCCAGAAGTGTGTCAACAGTATCCCTGGCTTGGGACAGTCTGACCTTGCTGGTAGACTCCTGGACTTCCTCTTCAGCTGGTGCCTTCTCTTCAGCCACTTCACCACAGTTTCCTCATCAGGCTAGATGTGGTAGCCACGGTCACCAGCATCCATATCTATCCATTCATGGATGTCCTCCATGCCCACTTGATCCTCACTTGCCCGGTGAAAGGCCTCCCTGCACTCCTCTGCAGTGAAGCCCTCAAAATCTGCTGCCTCCTTCTGTTGCTGCTGCATGTACTCCCTCTGGCTGAATATCGTATTCCACCCATGAAGATGAGTCCTGGTGGCCACAGGGTCCCATGCCTTCCTGATGTTCAGTTCAGTGTCATGCATGTTGTACTTCTTCCATGCCTCAGCACTGCACTGCCCTCTGGTGTCTTTCCTTCCTCTGGCTCCATCGCTACCACCAGAATGTTGTCCAGCCATCAGCCTCCTGTAATGTCATTTAAATGTGTTTATTATCCCCTGGTCCATGGGCTGCAGGATGGAAGTTGTGTTGGCAGGATGGAACATTTCCTTGATTTTCCCATTATGGGTGGTCAGCACTTCCACTGAGGGATGGTCTGGGGCCTGGTCCAGCAGCAATAGAGCCCTAACCTCACCTGGCCACACATTGTGCTCCCTCATCTGGTACCCCTTGACTGAGGGCACAAAGCAGTAAAAAAACCAAGACTTGGTTACCCTGCCTGTGAACCAAGCTTTGGTATTGCATTCACAGTCCACAGGCAGACTATTCATGATGGGCCTCATTGCAGGTGGTTGCTTCGCATTGCCACCACCATTGGCCTCAGTTGGTGTGAAGCATCGTCATTTGCACACAACAGCACAGACACCCTTGGTTTGTTCTGCTTGTGGCCTTGCACACTGAACTGGCTTTTTTTGGCACATGTGGTGTTATGCAGGACTTTCCAAAAAGGCCCTGTTTTGTCTGCATTATAAATTTGCCAGTCCTGAAGGCCTGTCCCCTTGTTTATTTTCTTTAGTTCCTCCACTTTCAAAATCAGCACTGCACCTCTTACCCACAGTTTTTCAGTGTGCAATGTCATGTCGCTTACTAAATCTAGTTATCCACCCATCACTAGCCAGAAAACCCTCAATTCCGAGTTTCTCCGCAAACCTCAGTGCAGCACTCCTTATCTCGTGCCCACGCACAGGCAAATCCTCGGCTCTTTCCTGCTCCTACCGTACCAGCTGTACACCGCTTTGTCTAATTTTGCATACATTAGTTCTTTCATAGACTGCCTTTCAAACATTTCAGATTTTTCACTACTGCTAGCACCCACCTCTGGTTGCCATTTCAGTTTCTTGATTTCGTCCTTGTTTGCGTAGGTCATGCAGTTGGGTTTTCTTTACCCCGCACTCCTTCATCACCCCACTGGGCAAACTCTGCACTCCATCTTCTTGATTATTTCCAATTTCTGGGCAGGAGAAAGCCTCACCCTCTCTTTCTCTTCCTGAACCCTAGGCATGGTGCACAAAAACTTTGGTTCACTGAAAAAAAAACACATATGAGGCCGCAATACCAAGGCAAAGCCGCACACACACAGAGTTATATCTGACAGTAGGTTGATCATGTGAATACTGTACTGTATAGGCTGCACGACATCACTGAGTCCCTGCCGTTGCCTCTATCAAGTAGGTTGGCAGGGATGTGTGGCAACATCTCACACCGCCGGCAAGGGGAGTTGTCCACTATGGGCTCAATGATGCGCTCAATTTACTGAAGTTTTTCGGAAATTCAATAGTTTCCGGAACATAATTCCTTTACGGAATTATACTCATCAATTTTACTGAAATTTTCCTTTAAATGGGGAAGAAAAACAACGGAAAAAATTTCTTCCGCTGTCTCAGTCTTCCACTAAATTGGTGTATGTATCTGTTGTACATGAAATAAGCTGCAAAGAAAAGCCTCACCAGACTGGCACAAAATCAGTAACTTAGTTCTTTCATCATAACTTGGCCCAGATTTTTATCCTTTTGCAGCTTGTTTCATTAAGCTCAGTGGCAGGGAAAGGCAATGCTGTGGCTGTATGTAGTTTCCAAAGGACTTCTTTATGACTAGCATCATGTTGTTAATCTAGTGTTAGAAGTCAGTATTCAAGATGAAGGGATGGCAGTTTTAGGCTAAGTTATAGAAAAAAGGTATAGTTGTTGCAGTGCCAAGCTTATCTGAATGTGAACACAACAGAGTGTAGGCTGAAGTTGCCCTCCTCCTGCAGTCCACCATCTTTCTTATGGGAGGAGATAGGGAGTTGAGGGATGCTTGTATAACTGAGCAGCAGAGCCAGCTGGTTATATCGGTGTCCCCACAAGAAGGCATCCCTTTCCAGCACCATAGCAAGAACATAGTGGCTTATTAAATATCAACTACATCATTGAATACTTTATCCTTCTGTCAGACATTATTTTGCTCTCTGGACCCTACTTCACCCTATCCTTTGGGGAGGAAAAGAAGTTTGGATGATGATGATGGTGATGATAATGATGATGGATGTTGTGTTGATGGGGCTAGTGATGATGATGATTGATAATGATGGTGGTGATGATGATGACTTCCTAACACTGTATCTTTTGTCTTTACAGGCAATCATCATGGGAGTGCAGTACCACCAAGAGAGCCTACCTGTGCAAGTCATCACTACAAGCTGCTTCACAACCCACCAACTCTACACGAACAGACTGACATTACATTGGCGTGGTCTCCGGCAGTGCATTAAGTCTTCACCATAACAGCATTTATCATTTTTTGCTGATTAGACAACACTAAATTAGCTTTTTATATATTTTTGGATTAAGGTCACAGTAAATTACACAGAACTACCATGTGCTTACTCATATCGTGGTCAAAATTTAGACTGCTGTAGAAGTGACATACAGGTAAGCTTGTCTGCTGTTTCTGTGTAGCCATTAAGTTTTCTCCCTGTGAGTCTGGTTATGTCTTTTTCATTTTGTTCTTGCCATCTGTGGACTGCTTACATTGAACATAAAATAGGCTTTTTGAAGTACGGAGGTTATATACAGCCTTGATAGAGCCCTTCAGTACCACAGACCTTATATGCAGCCTTGATAGAGCCCTTCAGTACCACAGGCCTTATA
>JAGKTI010020223.1:0-16476 GCA_018397915.1 Birgus latro | reverse complement strand
TCGTGTGCCCTCAAAAAATCATTGATTTCTAACCTTGCCGATATTAGTCCATCAATGTTTGTGTACGCCACTTTCAAACTTTTTTCATCGTTTTTTATTCTCTCGTCTCTCCTTCCTTCCGTCGATACCACTTTCTCAATTTCTGGTCCATAACTCTCCAATAAAACTCTGTCTTCTCTTTCTCCGTTCGTTGTTCGTTTTTTATCTTTGCTTCCTTTACTAACTCCTTTAATTTAGCTCTTTCCTCTTCATTTGCATCTCTCCTAATCCAAACATTCTTAAACCCCTCTTTCTCTGACAATTTCCACGTTCTACTTATGATATCATTCACTATTACTTGGGACTTAAACTTTACTTTCAAGGGCCTTGCCCCACCATCCTCGTACTTTCCTAACCTAAACACTTCTTCAATCTCTTCTTGGGCTTCATTGTTTCCTTCCATAACCACTGCTACTATTTCTTTAGCCTTGCTCAGTTCCTCTCTCTCTCTTTCAGATCTTACTGTCATTCGTTTTTCTTTTATTCCTGAGATTATCACACATTTTTTCTTGTCTGCTACATCCCTGACCAAAGATTCTCTACTTCTTAGTACTCTAACCACTTCCTTCTCCACTTTTTCCTTACTTTGTTGTTCTATGATTTCCTTCAAATTTACATTTCCTTCCTCCTGTATTTTCTTCCATCCCTTATGTTGCTCCTTAATTTCCTGAATATGCTCATCTTGCCTCCTCGATTTTGATTCGTATTCATCTAGTTTACTTTTTATTCTGTCCCTTTCTTCTTCCAACCTCTTATTCTCCCTCTTCAGCTGTTTTATTTCATTTGATGCGGATTCGTTATTCGCCTTTAATTCTGTAACTTCTTTTTCTTGTTCCTCACTACGTGTGTTAACTTTTTCCAGACTATTCTGTAGGACTTTGATCTCTCTCTCTTGCTCTATGGTCCGTTCCTGCAGCTGCTTAATTACTTCCCATACCTTTTTTAACTCCTGGACATTCCTCTCCGCCATTTTCTCCACTCCTGCTACTCTCGTTTCTTGCAGCTTATCACTTCCTTTGCCTACATTTGGCTCGGTGAAGCCCACAAATTCCCCCTCGCCAGTTGTAAACAATCTTCCGTCTCTCTCCGCCATGATGCAACCATATGGAAACTTTCTTTTTCACTCTGTCTGTATTTTTAGGGCCGAAACTTGCGTTTTTTTAAACTAATATCCGACGGGACCACCACTCACGCATTCAACCACATAATCACAATAGGCTATCTCCTTTTCGCTGCTAGTTCTGCGATTATTTCCCCTCGATCCAGGAGCAGCTCCGTCTCTCTCCCTCTGCGACCTGTGTGTGTGTGTGTGTGTGTGTGTGTGTGTGTGTGTTTTCCATGCTCATTCTCTTTTGCTTTCACCTGAAACTAAACACACATAGTAGGTGGAGGCACCTGTTATCCACTCACTCGACCTAGTGCTACCGTCAGGTGATTCAACACTGAGTGACAAGCTAACTGGTTTTACAAGGAACTGTACAGTACTTTGTTTTTGTTGATTTGGAAAAGGCCTTTGACAAAGTCCATAGAGAGGTGGTGAAGTGGGCAATGAGAAAGCTTGGGATTGAGGAGTGGCTGGTTAGGGTGGTTATGGCCATGTATGTGGGTGCTTGCACCCAGGTAAGAGTGAATGGAGATTTAAGCAATGAGTTTTCCATGAATGTTGGTGTGCATCAGGGGTCATTTTTGAGTCCCTCGTTGTTTATCATGGTACCTGAAGCCCTCTCACGTGACCTCAGAGATGGACTCCCATGGGAGATGTTGTATGCTGATGATCTGGTGTTGACTGCAGAGAATGAAAGGGAGGTGAAGGAAAGATTTAGGAAGTGGAGAGATGGTATGGGGCACAAGGGCTTAAGGGTAATGCAGATAAAACAAAAGTGATGATATCTGGGGTTGGTGGCGGTACAGTCAAAGAAAAGGGAGAGTCGTCATGTGCAATTTGCCACGAAGGTGTGGGAAGTAATTCCATCTTGTGCAGTGTTTGTGATAAATGGGTGCACAAGAGATGTAGTCGTATTAGAGGTAGACTGCAAGATAATGCTGATTTTATGTGTGCAGCATGTCGGGGAGAGCAGGTGGAGATTGTTAGGCATGAAAGGACTGAACTTGCTGGTGAGTCTCTACAGTGTGTGGAAGAGTTTTGTTATTTGGGAGACATGTTATGTACTGGAGGTGAGGCTGGAGCTAGCTCAGTTGCTAGGGTGAGTAGAAGTTGGAAGAAGTTCAGGGAGCTGTTGCCTCTCCTGACATTGAAAGGACTCTTCCAATGTGCTAAGGGGTTTCCGTATGCAGCATGTGTTAGGAGTGTGATGCTGTATGGTAGTGAGACCTGGGCAGTAAAGGAAGATGATATTCGCAGGCTCAAACGTACAGAAATGACAATTAGGTGGATGTGCAGTGCGTCCCTGCATGCAAGGCCTGGGGGGGCTGGGTTTACAATCAAAGAGTTGAGAGATAGGATGGGACTGGAGTGTATTGGTGTTGTGATGAGGAGAGGTAGACTGAGATGGTTTGGGCATGTGGAGAGGATGGGGGATGATAACTGGGTGCAGAAGGTGAGAAGTGTTAATATTGGGGAAGGGGTTGTGAGGAGCAGACCTAGAAAAACATGGGACAAGGTCATTTAGTGTGACCTCAGGGTTAAGGGACTGAACAGGGAGGCTGCCATAGATCGAGCAGCATGGAGAGCCGCCATTAGGTGACCAAGGCTGACGCATGCAAGCATGTTGAAGCCTTCAAAAAAATGAAAAAAGGAACGAAGGAAACCATTAACTATACCTAGTGGTAACCATAATAAAAAATAACCAAATGATGCTTGGTGGTTCAGTGTGTTAAGGAACTCCAATTTAACTGAACCTTTAAACCCTAGGCTGCAGAGAGCTCTGAGTTAAGTCATGCCCTGGTGCGGCTATTTTCCGTTACCATTCATTGAGAGTCTTCTGAGAGGTTTGTGAAGTCTGTCGACCAGTCCTTCTCAGGTGCTTGCAGCAGCCAAGGGGTTAAGAGTTAATATCCAAGGAGTGGGTGGATTTTATTGCTCATATAATGCCACTCAGAGATGAGTCAGAGTGGCCAACCTTGCCTTAAATATCATGACTGAAGAACCTTGTCCCATGCTCCTATGCTCCTGATAGCACAAAAAATGACTGGATGAATGGGTAAAACTAAACACTTCATTGCTACACCTGAGTTATTTTCAGTGTTTCAGAATGAATAATTCCAACACATACAGCCAAGCAAGGCCATACCTTGTATGTGCTCAGCTCCCCCTAGTCTGTCAATGATTAGGTCTTATCTAACTTTATTCAATTTACCACTTCTTCTATAGCTCAAATTGCACAAACCAATAAACAGTGATCACATGATGAACATACATGTGCCTCCCCTAGGGTCATATGAACTTCCTGCACCCCCAAGAACCCCTACACCTCCTCATCCTCTTCAAGATTACTGTGACACCATGTATCCACTGCCATTGTTGTTCACCTGTAGCCTACTCAATGCCAGGGGCTTATGTGATTAATTAATGCTCCTAATTTACCATACAGTGACTGCACCCACACTCTTGAAAGCATAATCACTGGTGGCAGTAGAGACACAGGAAGTGTCAACTACTGTAGGGATATAAATGGAACTCACTAAAGAGAGATACTTAAATGGTGTGTCCCTAGAAAGAGTCCACAATGACCAAACCCCCTCCCCATCAAGGCCATTCAGGCCCTCTCAGGTGACAAAATTTCTGCACAAGTATTACAACCCTGTCTGGATTCAGGGTCCCAATCCATCCCCCTTCCACTATTTTGCTTCTGATAGTGCTTTGACACCTACATATGAGTTCATTCCATCACTTCCATTTAAATAATGTATTCCTATCATACCTTCCTTCCATGAATACCTTAACTGAAATATTCTGTTATATTCCTCAATTATATCAGTAATATTTCTCCTGATTATGCTTAGAAACGTACAATATGAATTCATTCCATCACTTTTGCTTAAAGAATGCAATCATAACTTCCCTCCATGAATATCTTCACTGTTTATATTCATTTACATTCTTCATTCACATCTTTATTATTCTTTTAATGGGCCCTTGACAAACAAGAAACCTAATTCTGAGGCTTCTGTAATATTTTAGGGGGGAAGGTGTTTGAGGGTAAGGGGAATTCCTAGTCCACACCCTCTTTCCTTCCCACCCCCCTTTTCTTCTTTGTCCATTGGGAATTAGTTATTTTCTCTCCACAAAAACTCCGGGAATGGTTGTTGATGCCTCAACAATATTTTGAAATGTGTATAAAGTCTTATATGTGAACTTTGATTTTGATCTAAAAGTCTGTGTACATGTAGCTACTACTCAGCCTAAGTGTAAATGGTTCTGTCCTTAGTTACCAAGAGATCACCCAGGTCAGAAAAAGACAGCCACTGACTACTTACATACACAGGATTATCATAATACACTATTGCATCCTTACCAGTTTCTGGCAAAAATTGCTTCATATTCTTACAACCACACTGTAACTCTTAACTATGCCTCCTACCATTCTCTCTCTCTCTATTGTACAATGTGGGTCCCATTCCTGCTTGTAACAAGGTAGTACATATACAGTATTGGATTAACCCTCTAGAAAACTTCACTGAAGAGGAAGGATTAAATATTCAATTCATTCACTTTTTTAGTTTAATAAAATCACAGAATAAAAATTGCCTGGTTGCAGCTCAATAACAAAAAAATATGTCATTGGAAGGGAGAGGTTATTATAATTATATAAACTGGTGCTTTAGATGTGCATGATATTAAATGTTTTACTTATTCTTTTATTTATTTTTTCTTACAGCTGTGGGCCCAGGACTGAGTGACTTGTAATGCTCTCCAGCAACCTTCTTCCAGTAGTATCCTCTTATTCTTGCATCAGTACTTGTTTTTTTAATATCTATACTATGTTGTCAGTTCGGCTTTGCGTATGGGATGCCATAGTACATTCAGTACAGGTATAGGTATTATTTTGAAATCATTACTCATCATTGCTATGATTCCCTTCACTGTGATGATATATATCTAATTTTTATTCTTGAAGCTTTCAGGTGAATTGATTCAGCTTAAGGTAAACCAATTTTAGTCAAGCTGCCTATGACCTCCCTTGGCCAAAAAGTGTCTCGTAACTTGAATGAAGTCATCTGGAAATAGTTAGAATAGGATTTTGAAAAATATTCTTTCAGACTTTAATATCCAGCATTCTGATGAAACCACAGTGCCTTACTGATGTCAAGCATTCTGTTGAAGGCACAATGCCTTACTGGTGTCAAGGTGAAATTTTACTGTATATAGATATCAAAAGCAGTGTCGAAAATCCTTATGTTCAGCATTCTGATGAAAGCACAGTGCCTTACTGATGTCAGGGTGATATTATATATAGATATCAAAAGCAATGTTGAAAATCCTTTAATGTCCAGCATTCTGATGAAAGCAGTGCCTTAATGATGTCAAGGTGAAATTATACTGTATATAGATATCAAGTGCAATGTTGAAACTCCTGTAATGTTCAGCATTCTGATGAAACCACAGTGCCATACTGGTGTCAGGGTAATATCATATACAGATATCAAAACCAGTGTTGAAACACTTTTAATTTTCAGAATTCCAATGAAAGCACAGTGCCTTACTGGTGTTAAGTTTATACTGTATTATACATAGATAACAAAAGCAGTATTGAAACTCCTTTAATGATCAGCATTCTGATGAAAGCTCAGTGACTTACTAATATCAGACTGAAATTACACACACACACACATATATGTGTGTATATATATATATATATATATATATATATGTGATAGCGACTGTCATCCACTCACTTGATGTAGTGCTGCCTACTTCTTCCTTAGCCTTTATCATTCTTTTTCTGTGCTTGCCCTCCTCTCTTCCTATTTCTCCCATCTTTCCTGTCACTTCTTACTACTTTTCTTTCCTTTACAGGTGGTTTTACATTGAGTGACAAGCCAAATGTGGCGACCATCATCCACTCACTTGATGTAGTGGTGCCTACTTCTTCCTTAGCCTTTATCATTCTTTTTCTGTGCTTGCCCTCCTCTCTTCTTATTTCTCCCATCTTTCCTGTCACTTCTTATTGCTTTTCTTTCCTTTACAGGTGGCATTACATTGAGTGACAAGCCAAATGGTTTCTAAGGCAAGAAACCATTTACAATGCTGGGTGGCAACCATATAACCAAACCATACGTGCTCCCTGTGTGTCAACAAGTGGGTTGGTGGAGGGTTAGTGCCCCTCCCCGTAAAACAAATAACTCAAAGTCAAATGGCCACCCCTTACGGGATTATGGCGTCTGGCAATAGATAGACAGATAGATAGATTAACCCTTTGAGATTCCGATGACATGTTCACGCATCATTTCATATCCAAACTCAGGGATTCTGATGACACGTTCATATGTCATTTTAAGATAATAAGTCGCATTTAAGTATCATAAAAATAACATGAATAAATACCCATCGATATATATATACAGTAGGCGCAGAAAGTGTTGACACCATCTTAAAAAAAGAAAACATTCTTGTGGTTAACAAGGAGAAACAAATAAATTAACATTCATCATTGAATTTAGTATTTACTGGCATTCCCCTTCACCTTTATTATCTTCTTAAGGCGTCTGGGGAGACTGATGGCGTAGTTTTGCAGAACAGACGGACTAAAACTGCTCCATAGCTGCAGCCTCAAGTTTAGGCAAAGATGATGTGTCCATACTACGCAGCTGCCGCTTCATGTGCGCCCATAAATTCTCAATGGGATTGATATCTGGGCTGTTTCCGGGCCAATCTCCAATAAAGGGAACCTCACAGTCTGTTAGCCACTGTTTCACTGACTTTACAACATGTGCAGGGGCAGAATCTTGCATAAATACTCTTGCCTTGGTTTTATCAAAAGAGTCACTTAAAACATCACATAAGAGCTCCAAATAATTGTTCTGGTTCACTTTTTCACTTGCAGGTAGAATTACCAACCTACCAACACCATAATATGTAAAGCAGCCCCAAGCCATGAGTGAGGCTGGGTATTTAACAAACTTGGAAGTGTACTTAGGATCCAGGGGGTCACTGCCTGGTTTGCAGTACACTCGTGATGAAGGGGTACCAGTCACAGTAAATGTTGGCTCATCACTCCAAGGCACAGTTTTCCATTGCTCCTCACTCCAGGCAAGATATTTCTTACAAAAATTTACTCTCTTTTTCTTCTGAAGTGCAGTTAGCAGTGGTTTTTTATGAGCACAAAAACTCCTGTAGCCCAGATCGTCATGCAACAGCTGCTGCACACTTCTGACAGACACATCTGCCAGCAACTGTGGGTTCTTTTCTTTTAAATCCCGTACTGTTAGCCTTGGATCCTTGCTAACTTGCCTTGAGATCAGCTGACAGGTCCTGAAGGTTGTCTTACGAGGTCTCCCAGGCTTGGGAAGTGGAGTGGGAGGAATGGCCTCCCCACTGTCTTTGAACCGCTTCACCAGTCTCTGCACTGTCCTCAGTCTAACACCATCTGATTTGCAATAAATGGGAGTTTGTAGCCAGCTTTGCATAAAGTAATCACTTCCACACGTTTTTCCTTGCTTGTGGTTACTTTAGGCATGATGAGAATGTGGTAGGTAACCAAATAACTGTGTTATTTGAGTCAAAACATGCCCTCGTGGTGCATCACACACAGAGACAATCCTCCTCCTGTGGCTGCCCAAACATTACTGAGCCTGCTCCTGTGGTGCCAAACCTATGAAGAAGGGTTGCCAGCTCCCGTTGAAAAAGCGTCAGCTCATTTCGCATCACAAGGGAGGGTAGTATTGACCCTACTTCACTTAACGCGAAAAAGAATGATGTTGGCAAAAAAAGTCAATACTTTCCGTGCCTACTGTATATATGTATAAAAGAATCTCACTGTTTGTTTGTTTTTCAATCACGTCCAAACCAAGTGCCACAGACTCCCAGACTCATATATACACTGCACTCGCTTAACTCACTGTAATTTCCTTCTGAACTCATGCCGTGAGTTGGAAAAACGTGAGTTAAAAAAAAACACCTTGTGGGTAAAAATATATTTGATTCTGCCATGGTGTCAGGTAGCCTAGTATAGCATTACTGGAACCCCTCTTAATGCCACATAACACTAACATCCTGTCACAAAAGTAAGTATTGCATATCTTATAATGATAATAAACAATATTAAAAGATATTACATATCCTAGTATGATAACAAACAATACTGAAAAGCATTTACCTTAATCCTACTGATGACAATGTTTACGACGATGAGAGACAGGTAGTGGTTTCGGCACACTAGCTTACGGTGCCTCATGCTGCTGCTGCATTAATGCTTCTCCTTCAGCAAGCTTATAACAGGCAACTGCTTTATCAAGATTTAAAACAATTTCATTAAACCTTGTTTCATTTTTATCATGTGCTTTGATCTTTTCTTTGGCCATATCCACAAATGCAAGCACTTCAATTAACACTTTCTCTCGCTGTTGTTTATCCTCCGAATCAGCTCTATTTTCTTGGTGTAGTTCAGTGGTGGCTTCTTCCTCAGTCCTTTCTTGGACGAAGAACTATTTGCTTGATTTATTTCAGCCATGGTGAAGCACAAAAAAAGCAGGGAAGCATAAAAATGAAAGGAAGAAGCTCGCAGGTAGGTGTGCACGTGCAGAATAAAAATCCCGCTTGGTAGGCCTAGTTGCAGTACTGGCCACTAGGCGTAGGTGGCATGGGTGGAGAAGCATTATTTTGATTGGCATCACTAGTAGAGTGATCACCTTTTTGGGCCGCGCAATGCCAGGTACCCCTGCAGCCCAACTGTTGGCATGGAGACTCACATGACCTCCAATTCGGACACAGGCTATGTGAGACTGACCTCCGGGGTCATCTGAGGTCACCGGTCAGAGGTCATTTGAGGTCACTGGTAATACACGCTCAAACGACTGGACCCAGGAGCCCAATTTTTGGCATGGAGACTCACAAGACCTCCAGTTTGGACATAGGCTATGTGAGGTTGACCTCCAAGGTCATATGAGGTCACCAGTAATACATGCTCAAATGATTGGACCCAGCAACCCAATTTTTGGCATGGAGACTCACATGACCCAGTTTGGATACAGGTTATGTGAGGTTGACCTCCAATGTCATTTGAGGTCACGGGTAATAGTAAACAAGTGTGCACAAATACTGTGCGTTAGTCTGCGAAAGCTGAAACAGAAAGTTCCTGGACCTCTTATGGTCCCTCTTCAAAAGCACATGAGGTACATGGTCTTTCTGGAGTAGAATGAAAGCTTGAACTAGAACAAATAGGATTAGAGTGTTGGCCTTATTGGCCCAGGCAATGCCAGGTACCCTTGCTAATTAACTACAGTATATACCATTGTAAAGGTAATTTATTGTAGTTTTGCATGGTTCAAACAAGATTTATATATCTTTATTACTTTATTCTTGGTGAATATTTTTCTATAGCAAGGTATAAATATCGGTTTATCACCTAAATTCAACTCACCAATTTGACTTTTTATTTCCTTTGTTTTCTTTTTTTGACCATACTCTGATAAAGTACAACTATTTAGCATTAAAATAACACCAAATCCAGCATTCCAACACAAAAAGTATATTTACACAGTCCCAGAAAAAAAAAAAAAACTAGCCAAATGTAAAGCCGAGAATCATATGAAATTGTGCATCTTTATTCTTTCGCTTTACTACTCAATAACATGCATAAATAGCCATAAACTATATACCATTGTAAAGGTAATTTATTGTAGTTTTGCATGGTTCACACTATATATCTTTATTACTTTATTCTTGGTGAATATTTTTCTATGGTAAGGTAAAAAAAATTTGGTTTTTGCCTAACTTCAATTTGTCATTTTGAATTTTTGTCTGTTTTCTTTTTGAGCATACTATGATAAAGTACAATTATTCACCTTGAAATGATACCAAAACCAGCATTCTATCATGAAATGTATATTTACAGAAGGAAAAAGATCGCTAAGCGAATATGCAGCCGAGAATCGTACAAAATTGTACATCTTTTTTCTTTCCCTTTACAGCAAAATAACAAAAATAGCCATAAACTATATACCGTTGCAAAGGTAATTTATCATACTTTTGCACAGTTCAAACCAGATTTATATATCTTTATCACTTTATTCTTGGTGAACATTTCTCTATGGCATGGTATAAAATTTTTCATTTTTGCCCAACTTCAACTCGTCATTTTGACTTTCTGTTTTCTTAGTTTTCCTTTTTTGAACATACTACGATAAAGTACAACTATTCAATTTTAAAATAACAATAAACCCATCATTCTACCATGAAAAGTATATTTACATAGACCAATCAAAGAAAAAGATCACTAGGCGAATATGCAGCCGAGAATCATAAAAAATTGTGCATCATTTTTCTTTTGCCTTACTGCACAATAATATGAATAAATAGCCATAAACTATTTATCACTGTAAAGGTAATTTATTGTAATTTTGCATGGTTCAAACCAGTTATATATTTTATTACTTTATTCTTGGCTAACATTTTTCTAGGGCATGGTACAAAATTTTTGTTTTTTGCCTAAATTCAATTCATTGTGACTTTATTTTTCCTGTTTTCGTTTTTAGAACATACTATGATAAAGTACAACTATTCAGCTTTAAAATGACAATCAAACCAGCATTCTATCACAAAAAGTGTATTTACTTAGACTGATCAAAGAAAAATATCACAACATGAAGATGCAGGTCAGTCCAAGAGCGGCTGACTCTAGGGCAGACGTAGTCTGACCGAGGCTGAAACCTGACAGGGTTAAATTAGTGAAAATAGCTGATATAAGCAACTGCCTAATATAAGTGAATTTTCACAATATCAAACTAAATTTTAACAAAAATACAACGTGACAGTACAAGCATATTAAACAATGATTAGAGATAGGGGGTCAAACAAGGTATCTGAAAATGAGACCAAAGCCAATGATGGAAGAGGAAAATTATTTGTGATAGAGATGAAGAGAGTGTAGTACAATACACTGGTGAAAAAGTAGTAAAGAATAAGAGATAAATGAAGGAGCTAGTGGATCATGTACGGATAATGTAGTTTGGTGGCAGTTCTGTTATGGCCATATCACTGGACCATTCCCAGGATGAAGCAAAGTATAGATGATGATTTCAGTAGATCCAGAAAATGTACAGTATAGTGCAATCATATGAGTCTTTATGCATACTAATACACTGGTGGACAAAATGGAACTGTTCTAGTACAATATCAATATAAAAAAGAAAAAAATGTGTTCTTCTAAGTCTACTTTATATTTATTAAAATTAAAAAGGTTACTGTAATGTTAAACATAGACTTTTTACACTGATACTGGACTGTGTCTGATACATTAAAATAAGGGTCTGTACATTTATGGTGCTGAATAAAAGCAACATTTGATATACTGAGGCTTTACTGGGCTTCTTCACACATTACTTCTATACTGATCATTAACCATTCTTTCACAATCATGCTCACTGTAATCCTCCTGGAACTTCAGCCATCTTTTGTACAATATGTTTTACAGTACATCAATCTGTATCAAAACGTACAAAAAATATGAAGAATGTCCCTTATGTTGGCTAAAAGAAAAAAAAAAAAAAAAGCAATAAAACTGAAGTCATAAGTACTTACGCTAGTCCATTCTTAATCATTCTCTCAAACAATGAAGTCTCAAGACCAAATTTGGTGGCCAATTCAAACACTGTTGCACTCGGTCGCAGCTGCTGATGATCTCCTGTTAAGAAATTTTCTTCATATACTGTATTTCAGAGTAACATATTCATAATCCCTTTGCATTATCCAAAAATAAAGTCTAAGCAGTACAGCAAAGCAACAAGATCACACTAAGAACATACTCTTTTTCTTAAAAGTTCCATTTCGAATGCTTGCTATTTTTTTCTTGCCAAATATTTTTTTTCTGCGTAAAACAAGGAACTACTGTATTGGTTCTCATGCAACATTTACACAACACAGTTCTCCATTAACCTTAAATATCATTCAGGACTGGTATGGGTAACAATACTTGTCTTAAGACATTCCAATTTCAGAATTTTGCAGTAAGGTCAATGGTCAAAAGTATTACAGTACTGTATTAGGTAACAGTAATGACTTGGAGAGGAAAGATACATAATCATCAATTACTACAAGAAGAAAGTAATTCCATATGAACAGCATTTTCATTCAATATTTGTGATAGGTTCAGTAGCAGTCTGCCAGAACTTTGCTTTCTAAAAAAATGACTTACTATACACTGCTTTGGCTTATGAACCAATTCACAGCAAAAAGCTATGATCAGTTTTCCCCATAGGACAAAGTCACTAACTGGTGATATCTTTCGCTCTCCAATGGCTTCCCAATCATACCATACTGAACTCATCTTCAGGCTGACTCATTATTTTAGAAGTGGTTTCATCTCAGAGTGAATTTGTTGTGTACTGGCCTTCTGTCTAATTTAAGGTGATGGAAGGCTGAAAGGGTTACCAATTATTGCTTTGAATGTACAGTAAAGTAATTCTCATATACATGACCACATAAGGATCCATTATCACTATTACGCATGTAAAGTAACCAAGGCACAGTGCAGTATGTGTGTTACCATATGCTTACGGAAATCAAAGTCACTAAGTACAAGGTCTGCTCAAAAAGAACCCAAACTTTTTAAATAGCATACCAACTACAGTACCTGGCATAGTGTGATCATGACAGGAGTGCTGTGTAGCAATGACCTTGAGCTCTAGTCTAACACTAGCTACATCACGCTGTCACTTAGTCATTAAGGTACACAAGCTTGAGTGTACATGTGTTTGGTGCATCTGGTGAATTTTCTTCTCTCGTCTAATGTCTGAAATCAGCATTTTCTCAGTGGATTTCAACTTTGAGAACAAAACAAATATTCGCAGGGGCCAAATCTAGAGAGTGGGGTGGCTGGGGGATGATAGCCATCTTGTGCTTCGCCAAAACATCATGGATAAGGAGAGATGTTTGAGCAGGTGCACTGTCATGGTGCAGCATCCAGGTTCTGTTGTACATAACTCAGGCCTCTTCCTTCACACTGCCTCCCTCTAATGCTTCAGCACATTCAGATAAATCTCTTGACCGTCTGACCATGTGGAACAAACTCATAATGAATGATGCCCTTCAAAAAAAAAAAGAGAAAAAAAAAGAAGAAAAGAAAAGAAAAAAAGGACAATCAGCATTACCTTCACATTTAAGCAATTCTGACATGCTTTTCTTGGTTGCTGTGACCATGTTACAGCAACCATGTTCCAACCCACTGCAATGAATGCCTTTTTGTTTTGACATCGCAGCTGTACACCAACATTTCATCATCTGCTATGACATTTTTCAGAAAGTTTTCATTAGCATTTGAACAATCAAACAGCTCCTAACTGACTGCAACACGGTTCTATTTTTGCTCGTCTGTCACCAGACATGGCATAAATTTTGCAACAGCACGATGCATCTGCTTTTCAGTTAAAATTATGTGGCATGAACTTTTAAAGTTGCCTACTTAAGTCTGTTGCAACATCTGAAAAGTTTCGGTAAAAGTTTTTCCCAATCTGATACAGAACTTCACACAAACATGTTGCTCTTCAAGATCCTTCACTGTGTCAACTTGCAGCAAATCACCAAGTGTACTAAACACATTTTCATCCACGTGCAAGTACCTCAGTGACTAAGTGATGTGGTCTGATGCAGCTAGTGTTAAACTAAAGCTCAAAGCCATCACTACACAGCACTCACATCGCCATCACACTAAGCTGGATAGTTGGTGCGCTGTATGAAAAGTTTGGTTTCTTTTTGGACAGACCTCGTACATACTGTAGTGATCAACAATTTACCCCACAGCACTGCAGAGTAATCCTTCCTTTCAGTTTCAACATGTAATTCTTAGCATACTGTAGCTGCTACCATGTCACTTTCATTTAAGAGAGCACCCTAGAACTGAGGGGGCTAGTGTCATGAACTGGTTTTCATGAAGGCAATCTGAGACACTGTTCTTGAGGCTTCAGAATTGGATGTGACAGAAGGTTCACCTAGATTTATTAACGACCTAGCTGAGCAGTGGATGGCAGTCATATTTCTGCTTTTGCTGTGGGTGGGGGACAGTGCTGGAGAGCTCACACCACCTCTCTTCCAAGCGTGTTATAGAGATCATCAGCCCACATAGGGACTCTACGCCAGCAAGATGATGTGTAGGACAGGTGTGCAGTGCCCACATCATATCTGAAGTCCTGGCATCACAAGAATCATATACAGAGTGAACAGTGGTAAGAGAGGTTAGTGCTCATTAATAAGTTGCCCCACCCTGGTAAAAGTGGATACTTGTTTGCACTTAATTCATTGTAACCTTCCTATATCCTGCTTGACTCTTAACAGCAATCTATCTGTCTGCCTAACATAATCATTCATATTATAGTGTCCTTATTCCTAACTTAATTACATTTATAATTATATTCTAATACTATTATTTTGTATATATGTTTGAGGTTATGGGTTATTAAAAGCATTTTTTGTTTTGATGGGCTGTATCTATTACCTCAATGAAATAATTTGGGATCAATGGTTATTTTTCACTACTTAAATTTGAATAATGGGACTACTCTACTGTCCAATTACTTTTGACTGTGGTAGTAATCAGCATGACAGCTACTGAAGGCTCTATCTACTCTATCCAGTCTGAAAAGTGTATTCTAAAAATATAATCATACAGAGACAGCATGGATAAAATAATGGCATCAGGCTGAAGAGGTTAAAAAGTTCTCCTCTAATACTTCTATGTTAAGAACATCAAGTGATGCCTGTTGCTTTTAAACTAGACTTAGCATTCAAACAGTACTATCTAGACAAATTTTAGGCAGCAAGCAATGACACATGATAAAGCTCTTGCCCAGTTTAACAGAAATTTCGAAAGACCTTAAAGCAAAGAAATTCAACTGAATCCCCCAGGATCTCTCCCCTTCAACTTCCAAATTCATTTCTACAGAAACAGAGAGGTATGCATACATTAGTCCAGAATACCAAGAAAAAAATGAGAACTGGTGCCTCATAACTCTGAAAATGGGGTGGAAAAACCTGGTTGGGCCATACAGGAACTAGCCATGAAATCATATAGCATACATGAATTGATGTTCAGTCATGCACATTTCTCTTCCATAAAAGTTCAATGTAGAATTCAGAGAGGGAATTTCAAGAAGATCCAGCTGAATTTCTTTATCGGAATTTTAATTGCATACTAATGACTATTTCTTAAAAATGCTTAGCAGCACTGGAAGACAATTAAGGATAAATATTTCCTTAAGGCATCAAAACCTCGAGCATGAAAATCCTAGCATAATAGAAGACTTCCTGGGACAGACAGTCTACACTATCAACAAGCAACTGATAATATGAAGCCTTAACAATGAAAGTAAATGATAATTTTATGAATTACTGAATGATGATGTCTAATACACAGTACACTTTAAAAATACTTTTACTAACATCTGTTCCAACAGATATCCCTCAAAAGAACACTGCCACAGTTAATCACATACCAATCATAATCAGATGCTGGCACTGGGATGAAAGCGATGTTATCACGTGTGACTCGAGGATTTCTGCAGCTTCTTCAATTACAACTGAAACCATGAGATATATTATTATAATGCCAATGTATATACAGAACCCTCGCATCCAGTAAGGTATTTTTGTCAGACAGTACTACCGTACTGGACAAACAACGGACCTAATGGGAAAAATGGATAATGTCAGACACACCTTGAAAAAAGTCCCCCCGAAATTCAACTTAACTACATTTTGACTCGACTATCAACCTTTGAGGTAAGAGGTGATGGGCTTGGGGGGGAAGGGGGAGAGGTTTCCAAGACTGTGGGAGGTCCTACTACCCCCTTGGGGGAGGGCCTTCAGGATCCTGAGGAGGCCTCTCTACCTCACCCTCCCTCATAAATTCCCCATAGTCACACACACACACACACACTGACACAGCATAGTCGTCATCGACAAAAAAAGAAGCTGGGGTGCGTTCAAATGACAGCAATACTGCAATCTGACTGGCACATGTCACGAGTCACGAGGAAGGAATGCTGGACTGATGCGGCAGTATTAGGGAAACGTTCCTCGTTGTTGGCCATCTTCCGCGCACGTGCAGGTAGTAGTACTGGAAGCAGCATGTCAGTACTAGAGAAGAACTCCTCGGATTTGGCCCACTTTGCGCAGCTGATCCGTACTCACCAAATAAATCTGTACTACAGTAATAATTCCCACCCCCACCGTACTGGATGCAAATAGTACTGGACAAATGTGTACTGGACGCAAGGGTATGGTAATGAATATGTGTGTGTGTGTGTGTGTGTGTGTGTGTGTGTGTG
>JAGKTI010020222.1:0-16477 GCA_018397915.1 Birgus latro | reverse complement strand
AGAGGACGCTGGCGTGGGGGGGGGGCAGAGCCCATCCCCCGGGCAAATATATACCAGTGCAGTGGCTGGAGGGTAACTCCAGCCACGTGCTGTGGTGGTGAGAAGCTTCTCAGGGATGACGACTATCGTTTGGCTGCAGAGACCATTGCTCGGGCACCTGCCTCTGTGATTTTGGGGGTTGTGGCCACCTACCCTCCCCCACGTTAACCTGTAACCCTAAATATTTGTACAGCTTTTCTCTGACGGGCTTTTGTTTTTGCCTTTGTCCTCCCAATGGGGAGGCAAATCTAAATTATCATCAGCTACTTCAGGACCACAAGTTGGTCTACCCTGTGGAATCGAAATAGTCACACGAGTTCTAAGGATGCACCTTACGTTATGTCTCGACGAAATCATCCTTCACATACTATAGTAATTTTATAGATATGTTTTACTGAGATCAGTCAAGTAAAATAGTCACGAACACCCATTAATGCGAGTCGGGTCTGACCCTACTCATCACATATTTATAGATATCTTGGTGCACCAATGATGTGAAGCCATTATTATTTAGCCTTATAAACTATTAATTAGTCATGTACTAAATGCTGAAGAGTGTACAACATATTACATGTCGAAAAATGTAAACATTAATACCAACATCGCGTGAAGACGAATGTGCGTTACCCGAAACGTGGCGTGGCGAAACCTCCAAAGTACAAAAGCAAAGAGCCAGCCGCCAAGCCGCCAACCTATCTCCAGAAAGGTCCATCACGACCTAATGCCTGTATATACGGGTGCAGTTGCTAGCTGTACTTCTTCTACCCGAAAAAAAGACGATGACGTGATATGATGGAGTGTCTTCCCCCCAAAAAAATGACCCATCCCGTAAAAAATAAAAGAATAATATTCAGTCCCAAGACGTAGATGATACATCCACACCATTTGCTTGCCTTTTTATTTCTCTATTTCACTACTTCTCATCCTTATAACATTGAGTAAAACTGATGTTGGTATTATTTCTGTTGTTTTGCTGACAAAGAGATAATTCAAAGAGATGGAGAAGAAGTTGACCAACTTTGAGCTCTCAAATTATCTGGCGAAGATAGGCACTTTTTTCCCATTTAGTGACGGCAGGAATTAAGTATAGTTATAGAATGACGGGGAATCTTTTTGTGTGCGAATTGTCCTGACGGGGAATCGTTCATGTTTTGACGAGGAATTGTCTGACGGCGAATTGACTTCACGGCAAATTGTCCCGGAACCTGATCAAATACCTATGATCAAGTACACTGTGATCTCACCAATGATTACAGACTAATGCCACAACAGAAAACAGTCACATCACTGATGCTGACTCCGCCATCTTTCTTCTCCATTTATTGCTTGCGGTGTATTGATATCAGAAGCTGGCAAAGTTCCATATATTCCCTGCCGTGTTAGTATTTTTGAACGTATACTTTAAAATAATTAGATTTCAAGTGCTGTTAAGTACGTGATCTCTTGAAGAAAATTGTTGTTCAGAAAGACGGCGGCCATATTGCTTCATAGTTTGAATGTTGCCCTTTAGTTAGGACGTATCAATAGTGTCTGTGTCACTGAGCTCTATAGAGAGGCTTTCTTATGGGGTAGCACAACGTAGTTTGTGTAACAGCCGCTAGGGGCTCAGGGAGGCGCTCATGTTGGTTATCTACACCACCAGCGCCCACGTCTTTTGAAATCAGCTGATGAATTCGGAAAATATAGTGCCATGGCCCACTGCTTAGCTTACGTAAGCAGCAGCAGCGAAACAGAAACTGTTATGCCACGTAAATGAGGGCCGACTACTCGTCCCTTGTACATGTAGGCAAGAGGTCGCGTTTCTGAGGGGCGACTTCTCGTCTACGCAAACTCACAGCGGGTTCTTATTCAAGACCGGGTCGGCATTTCTAAGGAAAAGACTGGGCACAAAAACAAGGCAGTGAACTGTACACACATGTATTACAAGTATCTTCCCAGAGACAAATATTACAACACTAGATACAATAGATTCTGGGTTGGCCGGAGATGATGATGATGATGATGATGATGATGATGATGATGATGATTAGATTCGCCACACTGGTGTGGCACGGGCTCAGGGTGGAGAGCCCGTAAGTGGCAAGGTCATGGAAAAGTTAAAGAGGAGCGTCCTCTGCATGGCGGCAGACGGACGCGGACAGAAGGAAGGAAATCAAGAAGGTGGCGCTATGACTGGCGAGGCGGAGGGTAAGAGGAGACAGTAGAGAGAAATGAAGAGACAGCGGAAAGAGCAACCATCTCAGCAGCAGAGTCAGAACGTGAGACATGCTTGACAAGATGGTTGCGAAGAGAAAGACGCAGAGAAACAGTGGAAGGACAGTCCAAGAGATAGTGTAGAAGAGGCCAGCCGTCTTGGAGGTGACAGTAAGGGCACGGGTCAGATTGCTGCCCGGATATCTGCGAAAAGCAGGGGTGGCCAAGCCGGAGGCGGCGAAGACCCACTATGAGAGCGTTAGGGGTGTGGGGCGGGCCAACAAGCGGCTCATAGCAAGTTGCCCGCTCAAACCACGAGGCAGATCGTGAGCCAGCAGCAACCTGATCCTCATGAGCCTCGCGAGTGAGCCTTATGGTGGAGGTGTAGGCTTCCCTTTTAACACTCGCGAGGCTGTGCCCTAGTTGAAAGTTGACAGTCGGGAGAGCAGTGGCACGCCGAGCAGCGGCATCAGCTGCTTCATTGCCGCGGATACCCATATGGCTGGGTATCCAATGAAGAGTGATGTCGGTGCCCCGGCGTGCAATGGTGTCAGCCACAACCAGAATGGAAGTCAGCAGGGCAACATTTTCCTTGAAGTGCCGCGCACGAAGACTGAGCAGAGATGAGAGCAAGTCTGTGTGAATAATGAGGTGCCTATGGTGGTGTTGGCTGGCATCTCTAAGGGCACCAAGGATAGCGACAAGCTCAGTCTCATACACAGAGGCTCCTAAAGGGAGCCTCCATGTCTCAGTACGGCCTTCACAGTAAAATGCAGCACCCGCTGAACCATCAGCAGTGACTGATCCATCGGTGAAGTACTCAGCTGCCCCCGGGACACGAAGAGTCGCTATCCTTGTCAGTGCATCTTGCTGCAACAGTGAGGGCAGGGATGCTCTAGGGGAGGCACTGGAAGGGGCAAGGCCACGAATCACAGGGGGCAGCCATGGTGGTGGAGGCGAGTAGTCAGGATGAGGGAGGTCAGGGCCTCCCTGCAAGGTCTCAGTAAGGGCAAGTTTATGGATGATAGACACAACGGTGTGTGCCCAGTCCCTTCTTGAATGATGGAGATTCAGAGGCATGTCGAGGGTACGCTGCAGCACAGCAGAGACAGACAGCTGAGGCCTGGATCTGCAGAGCTGCGCAGCAACTGATGTCGATCGACTCCAGACGCGATGTTGGAGAGAGGGAAAGCCACTCTCCAACCTCAGATTCTCGGCGCGCGTCCACATAGGAGCACCAAACATCACACGAAGTGCAGAGTTTTGCAGGACTTCGAGAGAGCGGACCAGCTCACCCGAGAGTCCGACAAGACACGTTGCACTGTAGTCAACAAGTGACCGTACTGCGTGCATGTAGAATGTTCTTAGAGTATGAGGTGAGGCACCGAGATTCCTGTGGGAGAGAGCTTTTAGGGCAGAGATACGAGGGGCCGCCCTCTCTCACAGGTACTTGACATGCTTTGAGAAGTTCAGGCGGCTGTCCAACCACACTCCCAAGTATTGATGACTGAGAACTATGCCAAGCTGTTGCCTTCCGAGTGAGAGGGGATGTTCAGGTGGACGCATCCCAAAAGGTAGGCATGTCGTCTTATCAGGGTTCAATTTCAGGCCTAGTTCACAGAACCTGTCATGGAGGCGGGTTAGAGCAGCTGGTGCATGTCTATAGCAATCCTTACGAGAGATGATGAGCACGAGATCATCTGCGTAGCAGAGGAGGGTGGTACCTCTGCCGAAGTCAATCAACAGCAGCTGTTCGACAAGCAGGTTAAATAGGAGGGGACTGAGCACGCCTCCCTCTGGCGTCCCGTTAATATGAGGGTGAAGGGGAGAGAGCTGTCCCTGAAAGCGTACACTAGCAGAGCGGCCAGTAAAGTAGTTGCGCAGCCAGGAGAGAATCCTGCCATGAACACCCTTGGCAACGAGCACTGAGAGTACGGCCTCAGGGACAGCTAACTCAAACGCCTTCTCTACATCAAGGAAGACAGCCAAGCCTCGGCCATGTTTCAGCTCACCTAGAAAAGAGGCCAAGCACTGCACAGCACTTCTGCCAGGGAGATAGGCAAAGAGATGCAGGTGCAGCGGGCCCAATTTCCAGGAAAGACGAGAAAGAACGAGGCGTTCAGCCGTCTTCGCAATACAGCTGAGAAGAAAGATAGGTCTCATCGCAGCTGGATCACGAGGCTTCGGGATGGGATGGATGATAGCAGTCTTCCATGGTATGGGAAGTCGTCCCACAACCCAAGAGTGATTTGCAAGGTCAAGGAGGAGAGTTCCCCCCCTCTGTCCTGAATGGGCAAGGAGGGAGTAAGTGAGGCCATCTGCTCCTGGGGCAGTGTCCTTCCGGCCCTGGAGGGCTTCGTCCAATTCACCAGCAGTGAAGAGCACATCAGCCTCGTCAGGAAGCGCGCAGGCGTCGTTGATAGAGGTGGTGCGGGGACCAAGGAGACGATCCTGCAGATCCCTGACAGACTGTGGCAGGTTGATTGGCGAAGTCCTCAGGGCAAAATGAGCAGCGAGGCGATTGGCCTCTCCTGCTGGATCAGGATGAGAGGGGGCTGGGGGGGGCCGGTAGCCAGAGATGCACCGGATTCTCGTCCACATCTCCTTAAGGGAGGAGTGTGAATCGAGAGACCGGCACCAACGCATCCAGGCCTCGTCCTTGAGCCGCCGTTTCTCACGAGAGACATGACGCACTACCGCAGCCAGATATTTCCTTGTGATGGAGGAGGGGCGTCTCCGATGAGCCTTGTGAGCTGCATTTAAGCGGTGGTTAAGCTCGCTCACTCTCTCGTCATAGAACCAATGGTCTTTGACGAGAGAAGAGGGAGACCTGGAGAGGGGAGTATTGCCTGCGGCAGCGTGTCTGAGGGCATGAGCGACATAATCAGCATGCTCATCGAGGGATAGTAGGGCAGGAGAGTCCCTTGCAAGCAACTCAAGAGTCTGCTCATAGTCTTGCCAGCGAGCTCGACGTGTGTCCCAGCGAGGAGGAGGCGATGGTGGTGGTGGTAAAGGCGCCACCTGCAGGTTCGTCACAGTGGCAAAGTGGTCACTAGTGAGGAACGGATGCAAGGACCACGTCGAGCTGCCCGCAAGAGTCGAGGAGACAATAGTAAGATCCAGTCTCCCACCTCGAACGTGTGTGGGTTCAGCTGGATCGTTGAGCAAGGTAATGCCCTGTATGTCCTCAAGGAGCATGGCGAGGTGTCACCCTGCCTCATTTGAAGGGCCGGGCGAGGAGAGGATGGTATGGTGGGCATTAAGGTCGCCGCCCACAAGAGTCGGTTCGGCAGAGGCAAGGGTCAAAATCTCACCCAAATCGAGAGTGCTTTCTTTATTTCTGTAAATGTTGAAGATGTTAAGTGAGGTGGTGGCGAGGCGCAGGACAACGCCCTGCACTTCGACACCCTCCCCACAGTAGACAGGAGGATCGTAATCAGTGAAGAGGATGTGGTTCCTGACTAGGATAGCACATCCCCGCATAGCATCTCAATTACAGGGAAGAAAGTGACCCTTGAAGCCACTAAGGCCAAAAGTGGAATCCCTGGGGAGGAGTGTCTCCTGTAGGAGGATGACATGAACATCCTCCCTGACAGCCACCTCTTGGAGGTGGGGGAGCTTGCTCCAAGCCCCTAGGCAGTTCCACTGGAGGACTCGGAGGGATGAAGTGGTTTGTGCAGTGGTAGTAGCAGAGGGGTGGAGGACAACTCCGGGGGGAGGCCGAGGGCACGTCGCTCCGCCTCGATCGCCGGCGTGAGCCCTGCCATGGCAGTGGGTTTCACTGGAGAGGCAGGCAGATTTGATGGCATGGCTGGGGCCGCTGTCGAGGGCGTGTTCTGAACAGGACTCTGTGGGAGGACAGTGGGAAGGGGCTGGGTCTTCACCTTCTCGAAGCCCGCGAAGATTGAGCCAACATGTTGGACTAGAAGGTCGGTGTCCAGTCGTTCGCCCAAGACTGCCCCCAAGATGCCTGCGATGGAGACCGCAATCTGCCTGCCAAGCATCTGAAACTCCTCCACGGTGAAGCAGAGGAGGGGTTGGGTTGGCGTGGTCTGAGGAGTGGGGGTAGGCTGTGGAGAAGGAGTGGTGGCGGAAGGATGAGGAGGGGGGGAGGTTGAGGCTGGGGAAGGAACAGGAGAGTGAGGAGTGGGGAGAGGTGGGAAGGACTCTGCTGCTGACAGAGTAGGAGGTTGCGGGGGAGGAGGAGATGTCCTCTGAGACCCCCAGACGAACGTTCCTGGAGGGGCAGGGTTGGTGACCTGCTGTTCCTGAACCCAGGCCACCTGCCGACGGCGGCCCTGATCCACCAGAGCAAGTCTGGAGGGGCACAACGGGTGCCACGCATGATGCCGCCATGTGCAGTTTGGGCAGCAAGCCACTACTGTCTCCCCCGCCTTGAACTTGGTGAGGCAGACGTCGGTGTCGTGGGGCCAGCTGCACACACCGCACACGACTGGTCTCTTGCAAGTGGTCTTGTGGTGGCCGAAGCGATGGCACCTGAAGCACCTCAGAGGCTCCAGGGTGTAGGGGCGAAGGTGGAATGTGCCCCAGTTCCCAAGGTCCAGCTCGGGGATCATGGGCCCGCGAAGGGTCACAATTACCTGCCGCGTTTCTTCCCTGGCCTTGGTCTGGCAGCGGACAGCTGTCTCCACCTGTGGATGTCAGAGGAGGAGATCGGGGGACCAGTTGCGGGGAAAGCCCATCACAACTGCCTTGGTGGTCTTGGTCCCCGGGGCGAGCTTGACCACTCTGTACGGGGAGGACGCGTCCTGGGAGTAGGCACGGAGGAGATTGTAAGAGTCCTCCTCGAGCGGTTGAATAATCGAGCTGCCGTCCGCTCCCATGCGGTTGCTGCAACGGAGGCTGGGAAGCACCGTCTCGAGAGCCGCCACCACCTTGTAAGAGGTGTCGTGTCCCGGTTGGACTGGGACACGGAAGGCTGGGAAGGGCGAGGCAGGAAGGGCTCGCACCACAACACTTACTGATGGGTGGGGGGGCCTGACGAGACCGCTGGGCAGTCACGTTGCCTGGTGCTGTGGCAGAGGGGTTTCCCTGCCTGGCCCGTGTGGAGCGGCGAGTGACGAGAACAAAGCCCTCGTCATCAACGGCGGCAGGGTGAGCAGCAGAGGAAGCGCTGGGAGAGGGCTCAGAGAGAGGAGCAGCAGCAGAGGATGAGGTGGAAGAGGAAGGGGAAGTGGCTGAGGAAGAGCTGGGAGGGAAAGGAGAAGAGGAAGAGGAGTCGTCCACACCCTCCATATGCTCCTGAATACGAGCAGACTTGGAGGGGCGGGGGGCGGGAGGAGCGAGAGAGGAAGGAGGTGGGGAGGAAGGATGGTGAGAGGCAGAGGTGGAGGGAGAATCCGTGGAGGAGGCAGAACTAGTGGAGAGACGCCTCTCTCTCTTCAACGCGGGATTGCAAGGCATACCCGCGGCAGCGGCGGAGCGCTGAGGCAGAGAGGAGGTACCGCTGGATAAGGGGGCCTTGGCAGAGGCAGTGGTGGAGGCGGGCTGTTTGGGACGTACCCTGGCAGCCGTTTGAGAGCGGTTCTGGGGAGCCCTGTGAGAGGGGCAAGGCTTGGACCCAGCGGGTCCCGACTTAGACGAGTGCATACCGATGGAAAAAAAAAAAACAGCTACAATCCGGCAGTCCCTACAGTGTCAGGGGACTAACTCCCCACCCGCTAAAGGGCGTCGAAAGAGAACCCTGACACTGCCCCGTGAGGGTCTTACCTAACCTAGCCCTATCAGAAAGCCAACCCTTGCCGCCTCCTATAACCAGGCCTCTAGAGGCCCCCCTTCATGGAAGTACCCTGCAGTACCCCTTCAGGGTTCGGCGTCATACTACGGCAAGGGACTCTAAGTTGGCAACCGGAAAGTAGCTGAAAAGAAGAAATAAACAAAAAACAACAAAAGAAATAATGATGGAAAATGAAAGAGGTGAAAGAAACCACGGTATGCAAAAAGCACGAGGGTCGAGAGCGCTGGGGGAGACGTCTGCACTCCACGAGCGCTGGGCAAGAAGTGACGAGAGCGTCCGCCGGAGATGGGTTAGCACAAGGTTTTACTGAATTACAGTCTGTCTCTATGTCGGCTTAGGGAAAGTATGGTAGAATACACCCAGTATTTACGGTACTTCTATAACACTTATACCTTGGACACAGAAATACACTTGCTACCATTTCCCAATATAGTATTAGCATTGGACAGCACTGATACAAGGGTTCAGTTATGTTAACACTATGTCGATAAATACAAATCTGGTTGGCGGTCTATCATGGAGGGAGCCGGCTGCGCTGTCACACACTGAGAGGAGGGACTGCGGTATTTTAGGGAAACACTCGGAGATGGAAAGACACACGGTGGCTAACGTGCCTGTATGCTGGGGAGGGAGAGAATTAATAAACAAGGGGCAGCATGATCGCTTTGTAGGTGTCGTTTCCAAAGGACACGGTGTGGGTAGCTTCACGAACACTGGCGTACCTTTACACTGGGGAGGGAGTGAATTAATAAACAAGGGTTGGCACGATCGTTTTGTAGGTGTTGTTTCCAAAGGACACGGTGTGGATGGCTTCACGAACACTGGCATGCCTTTACACTGGGGAAGGAGAGAATTAATAATCAAGGGGATGGCACAATCGATACAATATAGTTTACCTGTTTGGTCACTGTGGCATTTCCTTCACTGGGGGGGAGTGAGTGACATTACACAATCGGAGGTGCACGGGGCTCCGTTCATAATATACCTTAGACCAGGATCACTAGTGGGCTCGTCCAATCTTATACTCTGGGCTTTTCTGGTCACTTAATCATGAGAACACACTGTAAGGAATCACTTGCGTTACACATACGACCGTATACATATATCTGGATCTAAGAGACACACACTGATAGAGTCCGTCTTCACTATTACTGGTGGGCCGAGGGTTGAACCCTCTGTCAAGAGGGTGGGCAGAGAGACATGCCTTCACAGGGCCCCACACGTAGGTGCGGGGCTAGGGGCTCGGTCCGAAGAGAGCCAAGAGGCGGGCCTGACACTGGGTCTGGGAAGGGCCCAGAGACGTCCCACCAGCAGCTAAGTCGCACCCTGGTGTTCTGGGTGGCTCCCGGGGTGTCTGAGGACCCAAGGTACTGGAATCCGGGGTGGCTGGACTGCGGCAATGGCTGGAGGATGGCATCGCTGTCAGGGCCGCCTCATAGCAACCTCGGGCTGGGGGAGTGGTCGACAGGGCCCGCCACTGGCTGCTATGCCTGCTTGAGCTCTGCCTCAGCTGCTGCTCATACTGGGAGAGCTGAAGGGAACTAAGGCCTCGCCAAGGCTCCGGGAAAGGGTCTTCCCCAGTCACTCCCTCTGCAGAGGAGGGGGTGCATCCTGCCCGGCCACAGGAAACAGGGTGAGCTAGGCAAGGGACCTCCCCATCGGGAGATATCCTGGGAACAGAGGGTGAGGAGCGGACTGTGGCCAACTCTGCCTCCCCCATACGGCTAGTGGCTGGCACGGCGGTTCCTCTGCCCCGGTGGAACTCAGGGCTAGTGCGAGACACAGCTCGTTCTATCCTGTCTCTGTAAGAGTAGTGAGAGTCTCCTGTGGGAGAAGAGCAGACTATAGCCTGCTCTGCCTCTGGCTCAATGCGGCTAGTGCCCAACATCATGGTCCTACAGGGGACTATAACTCTGGTATGGCTAGTGGCCTGTACCATAGAGCAGAAAGCACTAATAGTAGAGGGACGGATGATGGCCTGTCCTGCCTCATACCCAGCACGGCTAATGGCCAGTGCTGCGACGCTACTCTGGGGAGATCGACTGCAGGTAGTGGACGACTGGTGGCCGGTCCTACCCAACCAACACGTCTTGTGGCTGGTGTTGCAGCCCTGCAGTGGGAATGCAACTGGGGAATTGGACTGTGGGCAGTTCTGCCCCTTTCCCGGTATGGACGACGGCCGATACCGAGGCACTGTGCGGAGTTGCCGAGACAACTCCACCCCTTGCCTGGCGAGTAGAATTCCGGCTGGAGACTAGGTGCTGGCAACTGCTATCTTCCCGAGACGTCGGCTGGGAGTATGAGGGGCGTCGGGGAGGGATACAGGTGTGCTGTTCCTGTCCCGGGCTGCTCAGTGTCAGCGGCGGACCCCCTTGGTCCTTGGGGGTCTGGAGGTGCTGGTGTCATCTGCACCGGCATCCGGGTGGTGTGCAGCCCTTACCCCCAACTCCTGCATTTCAGAAACAGCAAGCTAAGAACAGTAATCCAACTGCATTTCCATCATGGAGGCAACGAGTGGAGATGTTTCAGTGTGGCAGCCAAAGCTACATGCTCACTGTGGAGATAGCCACTCCATATAATAGCGCTCAGTGGTCTGTGTACACATCACTCAGCTCTATAATATGGAGGGCTATCTCAGCGAGAGTGTGACTTATGGCCGCCGTATTGAAACACCCACATTCGGCCCCTCCATCATGGTAATCTTAGCTTGGTCTCCATTTCCCTGCTGCTTCCATGTTTTTTTTTTTTAATGCAAGGAAGAAGGAACCAAAGGCCATGGGCCTGCATACTGTTCCTTCCAAGAAAAAGCAAAAACAGTACAAAAGACCCAAATTCAAGATCCATTCATTTCGGGATGCCTGGAAACACTGCGTTTGAAAGACTGTAGATCATAGGAAGTAGGGAATACAGACAGAGGAAGACAGTCCCAGAGTTGACTAGTGGCATAAATGAAGGACTAAGAGTAATGGTTAACTCTTGCATTAGAGAGTTAGACAGAAAAGGGATGAGAGTTTGTTGCTAGATGGGTACTATGTGCCCGTCGTAGAGGTGGAGGGATGCAAGCAGACAGTTCAGAGGAACAGTGACCATTGAAGTAGCGATAGAAGAGAGATAAAGATGCAACAGTGCGGCAAAGAGACAAAGGTTGAAGGGAATCAGTAAGAGGAGGAGAGTTAATGAGACGAAAAGCTTTTGACTCCACCCTATTGAGAAGAGATGCATGAGGGGAGCCTCCCCACACATGAGAGTTGTACTCCATACACGGGTGAATAAAACCTGTGTACAAGGTCAACAACTGTGCAGGGGTAAAGAAAGTTCGGAATCGGCTTAGCAAACCTAATCTCTTGGAAGCAAATTTCACAAGATATATAATATGTTTTTTCCAAGACAAATCCCGAGAGAATGAAACCCCAGGCATATTCAAGGATGATGTCGGACTGAGCTGGACATTATTAAACATTAGTGGGTAATCCTGAGGAAGATTTTGTGGGGTTGATAAGTGTAAGAACTGAGTTTTTGATGCATTAAAAATAGCAAGATTATTGTTACCCCAATCAGAGATATGAGCCAAGTCAGACATTAGGTGTGCCATAGCCTCATCCCTTTTTTGTTGAAGTAACTGCTGAGATGGACGTTGCGGAAACCGAATGGAAAGGTGAAGGGTGGAATCATTAGCATATGAGTGGATTGGGTCAGAAGGTCATTGATGAATAAAAGGATGAGAGTTGGTGATAGGACAGAGCCCTGAGGAACACCACTGTTGATAGGTCTAGGAGAAGAACGATGGCCATCTACAACAGCAGCTATAGAACGACCAGAAAGGAAGCTAGAGATGAAAGCACAGATAGAAGGATAGAAACCGTAGGAGGGCAGTTTGGAAATTAAAGATTTATGCCAGACTCGATCGAAAGCCTCTGAGATGTCAAGTACAATGGCAAAGCTTTCGCCAAAATCCCGAAAGGAGGATGACCAGGATTCTGAAAGGTAGATGAGAAGATCGCCAGTGGAGCGCCCCTGACGGAACCCATACTGACGATCAGAAAGAAGCTTGTGACAGGAAAGATGCTTTAAGATTTTTCTGTTAAGAATTGACTTGAAAACTTTTTAGATACAGGATGTTAAAGCAATTGGACGATAGTTAGAGGATTGAGAATGGTCACCCTTCTTTGGGACTGGCTGAATAAGAGCAAACTTCCAGCAAGAAGGTAAGGTACAAGTTGACAAAGGCGAAAGAGTTTACCTAGGCAGGGTGTAAGCACAGAAAGCAGTTTTTGAGGACAACAGGAGGGACTCCATCAGGCCCATATGCCTTGTTAGTATTGAGGCCAGTGATGGCAGAAAATACATCAGCTGAAGAAATTTAAATGTCAGTCAAGAGGAAGTCAGAGGGGGGAAGTGATGAAGGAACAGCATCGGAATCGTCTCAAGTGGAATTGGAGGAGAAAGTCTGAGCGAAGAGATCTGCTTTATCAGTAGAAGAAATAGCTACAGAGCCATCAGAGTAGAAAAGAGGAAGTAAAGTTGTTAGAAAAGTTTTGGGCAAGGTGCCAGAAGAAGTGAGAAGAATTCGAGTTGGAGAGTTCAGAACATTTAGCACGGATGAAATTATTTTTAGCAGAGCGAAGAACAGACTTAGTATGATTCAGGGCAGAAATATATAAAAGATGTGATTCAGGGGTGGGTTGGCTCCGGTACCTTTTATAGGTCCTCTCATTGTTCTGGACAGCATTAGAACAAGCATGAATAAACCAAAGCTTTCTTGCATTATTCAGAGGATATGAGAAAGGAATGTACGTTTCCGTGCCCGAGAGAATAACCTCCGTAATGCACAAGGCACACGCAGATGGCTCCCGGCCATGGAAGCAATAATCATTCCAAGGAAAATCAAAGAAGTACTGCCTGAGGGCCTCCCAATCTGCAGCTCCAAAGTGCCACAGGTGGCGTTTCTTTGGAAGATCCACAGGCCGTACCGGAGTGATAGGACAGGTTAAGGTAATAAGGTTATGATCGGAGGAGCCCAAAGGAGAGAAAGATTAGCAGTGTAAGCAAAGGATTAGTTGTTAGGAAAAGGTCAAATATGTTGGAACTCTCTCCAAGGCGGTCAGGGATACGGGTAGGGTGCTGTACAAGCTGCTCTATGTCATTAAGGATAGAAAAGATGTAGGCTTGTTCACCAGGTGGATCAGTGAAAGGAGAGGAGAGCCAAAGGTGGTGGTGAACATTGAAATCTCCTAGAATGGAGATTTCAGAGAAAGGAGAAATGGATAGAATGTGTTCCATCGTAGAAGTAAGATAGTCAAAGAATTTTTGATAGTCAGTAGAATTAGGAGATAAGTAAACAGCACAGATATATTTAGTCAGAGAATGACAGGAGAGCCAATGCCAGAGAGTAGAGAATTCAGAAGAATCAAGTTCAGGAACACGAGAGCAAGATAGATCATTGCGTACATATACGCAACAGCCACCTTTGGCTTTGAAATGAGAATAGAGAAAGTAGGAGGACACAGAAAAGGGTTTGCTGTCAGTTGCCTCAGACAGCTGAGTCTCAGAGAGAAAGAGAAGGTGAGGTTTAAAGGAGGAGAGGTGGTCTTCAACGGAGCGAAAGTTAGAGGAGAGGCCGCGAATGTTACAGAAATGAAGAAGGAGTGAGTCAGACAGTGGTTCCAAGCAGCTCTGTGAGTTGTCAACGAGAGAGGGGCTGATGGTGGGGGCATTTATGGTTCCCCCCCCTAGGGACTCTGAGGCATGATTTAAGTGTGTCATTTTCTTTTCCTTTTTTTCTTTTTTTACAAATTTTGAAAAGGAAGTGTAGTGTGTAGCGTGCATGTAGTTTGGTGTTGACAGTTAGTGAAACTTGCATTGGAGAGCATACTGACCTACTCTCTGTGTTACTGAGACACTGAAAAATTTCAACAAAGGGGGATGGTCATGAACAAGTCTTGAGGGCTGATGAAACGGGAGCTCCAGCTTTCCCTGTCATCAGCCTTCCATCCACCTTGGGAGTTCTGCCCTGCTCGACTGGTGCTACAGTCATCCGGACCTCCTTTCCCACCTTAGGGCAGGGTGAGGAGTAGCAATGTCCAGACAGCCTAAGGGCCACACTTCCATTCAGGGATGACCCGACCGGGGGGGGCGGTCACCCCCCAATGTGTGTTCTGAGTTGGTAAAAAAATTACTGAGTTGGTCGAAAATGGAGAGTGGAGACTTTTTTTTACATAAAAAGTGGAAGCTCATGAAAACAATAATAATATTCTAAAAGCCATTATCATTATACAGACTGTATATACAGGTTGTTACTTCTGAATCTTTATTAATCCATTACCGTATCCACATTCCACTCAAGTTGACTCAACATTTGTTTTTCACGTTTTTTCTTTGTCTTACCATGTGTGATTTGTGCATGTGTATTTTTTTTTAAGTGGTCGGTTTAAGCATCTTGTATCTCTCACCGTATGACTGAAAATCAATGAACAGTAGGGCAAATATGAATTTAAGTTTTGTCTATGTGAACCAGAAATCCAGAAAAGCTTGTATAAATTTGTCACCAGTAAATAAATTACTTTTCAGGAAATACTGCAGGTCTGTTGCAATAAAAATTACTTTTCTCATAAATCTGGTTTGTTATGCATTCTCAACGAATGTCTGATATATCAGAAAAAGTCCGGATTACCAGGGGGAAGTCCGGATGTTGCATTTATCGGAATTTCGCATTTTTCGGTACAGTCTGGGCCCCAATTAGTCCGTTATAGTGTGGTCTTACTGTACTTAGTTGGTCAAACCGTAATGTCAAACGGATCAAGTTGGTCAAAATTGTCCTTACCCCCCACCCTCCCCAATCACATACTCTTTGGGCCATCCCTGCTTCCATTCATTCACCATTCAAGCTCGCGGAATTCTGGCTCCAACAGAGAGGCCAAAAAACTTTCACCACGTTCTGAAGCTTCACATAAGCCTATCTGTACCATAATACAAAATATATATACAAAATATATATAGATTAAGATTTTTTTTTCTGCCTACCTCTACGAATTATATGATACATTTAGCCAAGAGTTTAAACAAAACAACGTCATAGGTTGCTGCAGGGTAGAACATTTTGTTTTTGTTTTTTTCTCTTTATGACGGCCTTAACCTAATGTCTTTAATTTTTACTCCAGCCCAGACGGAGAAGTATACCACAGTGCCGGCTCTAGCTGCCACCACAAACCACCATCGGGTATACTCATTTTACTCTAACTTGGCCTAAAATTGCCATCTCTCCATCTTTAATACGGAGCTTGTAGAAGCAGATCAACACTTCAAGATGATGCTAGTCATGGAGAAGTGCAATGGAAAAGATGTAGAGCCGTAGTATTCTTTTTTTTTTTTTTTTTTTTTAATGTGTCCGACTCTGGGCATAGGCTTCACAGCCTGCTATCAAGGCCCAGCAGTCCTCGTACATACCATACACCTCTACATGTCACCACTTCGATGCTAACACCCACCGTCCATATTGAGTACAGTTTAGGGCTGTCTCATACAGGACTGGTGTATTGTATTAGCGAGGGTAATTTTACAACATGTCGGCAGATCTTCTGGTAGATCAGTAAAGCTCGATTTAACGAAATTCAAATCCTTAAACTGTTTTCTGCCCCAGCGAGGATTTGAACCAGGGTCCGTTACGACTGCAAGCCACCTCTCTACCGATCGAGACACACACACACACACACACACACACACACACACACACACACACACACACGTGAAATAAGCTGCATAAGTGTAATAATTAGATTTTTGACTATATAAAATAGGAAATTACCAATTCCACCGCTTTGACACCAGTGTAATAACGAAATTTTGGGGGGCCTCCGCGTTAATTACTGAAAATAAGAAGAGATACCATCACTATGAATCAGAGTTACAAGAGTAGGCTGCCACCACCCAGCGAATGCCGGGAAAGAATTGTTAGTTCCACTAAAGTAAGATATAGAGCACTGAGGCCTTGCGAATAAGTGACTAGGGTAGCGTGAATAGTTTAGAGTGCATGAGACTTAAGATAGCAATACACCTTGCAGGCCACTCAATCTCACAAATAAACTTCCCAGAGGATAATAGTTCAAACACAATAAAAAAAAAAAACTTAATCTAATATTTACTAAGTCTAAACATACAGTATAAGAAACTAGGTATTGATAAAATTAACCATAGGTTATTTTTCAGACTATGAATTCCTAGAAAACAGAAATAAATAAATTCTCTTTCCCACTGAGATTATCACAGGGTAGACTAAATATAACAAGGATCAAATATTTCAAGCGTGTGATCACCACAGCTGATTGAATACTCAGAATATTATCACACTGTGATGTACTGTATAGTGTTCTTCGCAGTTGAATATATGCCCAATTTTACACTTACATACACTAATATATAAACTTCACCTCTTAGCCTAATACAATATTCAAAATAATTCTATCTCATGCGTATCTAGTACTCTCACGGTCT
>JAGKTI010020221.1:0-16479 GCA_018397915.1 Birgus latro | reverse complement strand
AAAATGTTTGGATTAGGAGAGATGCAAATGAAGAGGAAAGAGCTAAATTAAAGGAGTTAGTAAAGGAAGCAAAGATAAAAAACGAACAACGAACGGAGAAAGAGAAGACAGAGTTCTATTGGAGAGTTATGGACCAGAAATTGAGAAAGTGGTACCGACGGAAGGAAGGGGAGACGAGAGTATAAAAAACAATGAAAAATGTTTGAAAGTGGCGTACACAAACATTGATGGACTAATATCGGCAAGCTTAGAAATCAATGATTTTTTGAGGGCACACGAACCTGATGTTATGTGCTTTGTAGAAACTAAATTGAAAGAAGATATGGATATTCATATGGGAGGTGGGAAATACAAATTATGGAGAAGAGACAGAAAAGAAAAAATGGGAGGAGGAGTGATGATAGCAGTGAAGGACAATATAAACGTAGATACTGTGGAAATGGCAGAGGGCAGGGCCGAAGCCATAAAATTGAAATTAGAAACTGGGGAGAATGGTAAGAGAGATATGGCAGTGGTATATGTTCCCCCTAAGACGAGAGCATGGAATGACGATGAATACCAGGAGATGTTGTCAGACATGGTTAGTTATCTACAGAAAGTGATCGAGAAAAGCAACAATATAATCCTAATGGGTGACTTTAATTGTAAAGAGGTGAACTGGGAGGAATGGGACTCGGGAGGCAGCGAAGACTCGTGGGGCACAAAATTGTTAAATATAGCAATGAATAATGTAATGACACAGTGGGTTAAAGAAGAGACACGATTCAGAGGTGATGACACACCAGCAAGATTAGATTTGCTACTATCCAGGGAGCCTGATGTAACTGAATCATTAAATTATCTGTGTCCTATAGGAAAGAGTGATCATGTGGTCATTGAGTTCCAGATGATGATAGGGAACATGGTGCCAAGAGATGAGCTTTATAGGCAAGGAAGATACAACTTTGGGAAAGCAAACTTTGCAGAACTGAGAAAATTTTTTGAAAATGCGGACTGAAGAGGGTTCAGAGAAACGAGAGAGATACAAAGGAAGTGGGATATCTTTTTGGACCTCTACAATTTGGGATTGGAAAAATATGTGCCAAGAGTAAGTGGGAAACAAAACAGGAAAAAGGTGTGGTTTAATAGGTGTATAATAGCGAAAAAAGAGAGGGACAAGGCATGGAACCAATGGAGAAAGAGAGGTAATATCAGAACAAAGGAAGAATATAAAAGAACTAGAAATGAATATACAGGAATACATAGAGAGGAAGAAAGGAACTTTGAAAAAGGTATAATTGACAAATGTAAGGATGAACCCAAATTGTTTTATAGATTTGTTAATGGCAAATTGAAGCAAAGGGAAGGAATCACCAAACTGAAAGTAGAAGGAGAGGTCTACAAGGATGCAGTAATGCAAGCTGAAGTAATGAACAAATGCTTCCAATCGGTTTTCACTAAGGAAAGGGAGTTTGTGGAAGGAGAGGGAGTGATTAGAAATGTAGTGATAAAAGATATAAAAGTGGAAGTGCAGGAAGTGTATAAATTACTGGGAGCTCAAGATGTAAGGAAGGCCCCAGGACCGGATGGAATCTCTAATTGGGTACTGAAGGAATGCAGAGAACAACTGGCGGATAAGATTCACAATTTAATTGTGTGCTCCTTGGAAGAGGGGAAAGTGCCTCGGGAATGGAAGAGGGCAAATGTGGTGCCAATCTATAAGGGAGGAAACAAGGAAGAACCCCTGAATTATAGACCAGTGTCCCTAACCAGCATGGTTGCGAAATTGTGTGAGAGAATCCTGAAAGATAGATGGATAAAATATCTGGAAGAGATGAATATTTTGACTGAAAGTCAGTTTGGATTCAGAAGTGGAAGGTCATGTGTTTCCAACTTGTTGAGCTTCTACTCAAGGGCGATTGACGTGCTACAGGAGAGAGACGGTTGGGTGGATTGTGTGTACTTAGATTTGGAGAAGGCCTTCGACAAAGTACCCCATAAGAGACTAATGTGGAAATTAGAGCATATAGGAGGACTGAAGGGAAGCCTCCTGGAATGGATGAGAGACTTTTTGAGTGACAGACAAATGAGGACAGTAATAAAGGACAGGACATCTGGATGGAGGGAAGTAACAAGTGGTGTCCCACAGGACTTGGTTTTGGCACCAGTAATGTTCTTGATTTATGTAAATGATATGGTAGATGGAGTGAACAGCTACGCAAGCCTGTTTGCTGATGATGCAAAGATCTTGAGAAAGGTAGAGGTTGAAGAGGACTGTAAAATGCTACAGGAGGATCTGGATAGGATATATGATTGGAGCCGGATGTGGGAAATGAAATTCAACGCAAAAAAATGTAAAATATTGGAAATGGGTAAAAGTACCAAGAGGCCATCATTGAATTATTTGATGGGTAATGAACCAATTAGAAAAGCGAGAGAAGAGAAAGATTTGGGAGTGCTGGTCCAGGATAGTTTGTCACCTGAAAAGCACATAAATAAGATAGTGAGAGAGACATATAAACTCTTGACCAATATAAGAGTGGCATTTCATTACATGGATGAGGAGATGATAAAAAAATTGATAGTGGCTATGATCCAGCCCAGGTTAGAATATGCAGCAGTAGTGTGGTCCCCACACAAAAAGAAAGATATAACCAAGATTGAGAGAATACAAAGAACAGCAACCAAGATGGTCCCTAGTCTGGCAGATTTGCCATACAGAGAGAGGCCGGAAAGGCTGGATTTGCCCTCCTTAGAGGAAAGGAGAGAGAGGGGTGACATGATTGCAGTGTTCAGGACCATGATAGGAGTAGATAAAATTGACAGAGAAAATCTGTTTGTGTGGGATGAGAGAGCAACAAGAGGACATGGAATGAAACTAAAGAAGCCAAGCTGCTCGAAGGACATCAAGAAATATAGTTTTCCGTATAGATGTATAGACCTGTGGAATAGCCTGGACAAAGAGATTGTCCAGTCTAAAAACTTAAATGAGTTTAAGGCAAAATTTGACTTATTGAGAAACAGAGACGGGACCCCACGAGTGTAGCTCATTTCCTGTATATCACAATTAGGTAAATACAGTTTGGTTTATTGACATGATGTAACAAACAAATTCTATTTTATACTCTAACATAGATTTCACTATGCTGAAACACACACACACACACACACACACACACACACACACACACACACACACACACCATATGCTGTACTGTATAATGATGTAGTTCTTAAAAAATGAAAAGCTCTGTACTGACTTGCATATTTCGCAAACATATTACAACCAACATAACTCTGTGTGTGTGTGTGTGTATTTTCATAATGGTATTTACCTAATTGTGATATACAGGAAATGGGCTACGTTCGTGGGGTCCCGTCTCAGTTTCTCAATAAGTCAAATTTTGCTTTAAATTCATTTAAGTTTATAGACTGGACGATCTCTTTGTCCAGTCTATTCCACAGGTCTATGCATCTATACGGAAAACTATATTTCTTGATGTCCTTCGAGCAGCTTGGCTTCTTTAGTTTCATTCCATGTCCTCTTGTTACTCTCTTATCCCACACAAACAGATCTCTATCAAGTTTATCTACTCCCATCATGGTCCTGAACACTGCAATCATGTCACCCCTCTCTCTCCTTTCCTCTAAGGATGGCAAATCCAGCCTTTCTAGCCTCTCACCATATGACAGATCTGCCAGACTGGGGACCATCTTGGTTGCTGTTCTTTGTATTCTCTCAATCTTGTTTATATCTTTCTTTTTGTGTGGGGACCACACTACTGCTACATATTCTAACCTGGGGCGGATCATGGCCACTATCAGTTTTTTCATCATCTCTTCATTCATGTAATGAAATGCAACTCTTATGTTGGTCAAGAGTTTATATGTCTCTCTAACTATCTTGTTGATGTGTTTTTCAGGTGACAAACTATCCTGGACCAGCACTCCCAAATCTTTCTCTTCTCTCACTTTTGTGATTGGTTCATTACCCATCATATAATTCAGTGATGGTCTCTTGGTGCTTTTACCCATTTCCAATATTTTACATTTTTTTGCGTTGAATTTCATTTCCCACATCCGGCTCCAGTCATGTATCCTATCCAGATCCTCCTGCAGCATTTTACAGTCCCCTTCAACCTCTACCTTTCTCAAGATCTTTGCATCATCAGCAAACAGACTTGCATAACTGTTCACTCCATCAACCATATCATTTACGTAAATCAGGAACATTACTGGTGCCAACACTGAGCCCTGTGGGACACCACTTGTTACTTCTCTCTGTTCAGACATCCTGTCCTTTATTACTGTCCTCATTTGTCTGCCTCTCAAAAAGTCTCTCATCCATTCCAGGAGGTTACCCTTCAGTCCTCCTATATGCTCTAATTTCCACATTAGTCTCTTATGGGGTACCTTGTCAAAGGCCTTCTCCAAATCTAAATATACACAATCCACCCAACCGTCTCTCTCCTGTAGCACATCAATCGCTCTTGAGTAAAAGCTCAACAAGTTGGAAACACATGACCTTCCACTTCTAAATCCAAATTGACTTTCAGTCAAAATATTCATCTCTTCCAGATATTTTATCCACCTATCTTTCAGAATCTTCTCGCACAATTTTGCAACCATGCTGGTTAGGGACACTGGTCTATAGTTCAGGGGTTCTTCCTTGTTTCCTCCCTTGTAAATTGGTACCACATTTGCTCTCTTCCATTCCCGAGGCACTTTCCCTTCTTCCAGCGAACACACAATTAAACTGTGAATCTTATCTGCCAGTTGGTCTCTGGATTCCTTCAGTACCCAATTTGAAATTCCATCTGGTCCTGGGGCCTTCCTTACATCTTGAGTTTCCAATAATTTGTACACTTCCTGCACTTCCACTTTTATATCTTTTATCACCACATTCCTAGTCACTCCCTCCCTCTCCACAAACTCCCCTTCATTAGTAAAAACTGATTGGAAACGTTTGCTCATTATTTCAGCTTGCATTGCCGCATCATTGTAGACCTCTCCTTCTACTTGTGTGTGTGTGTGTGTGTGTGCATGAGTAAACATTATATACACACAATCTGTGAATGCAAAACACCTCCAAGGCTGACAGAGGTTTGAGATTTCGGATGAGTCCCAACATAATAAACATTTCATTTGCGTTAGACCCAACTTTCCAAAAAATTGCATACAAATGCATCACATAATTTTGACACATACACACACGGGTCGTAGTGAGAGACGGAGCTGCTCCTGGATCGAGGGGAAATAATTGCAGAACTAGCAGCGAAAAGGAGATAGCCTATTGTGATTATGTGGTTGACTGCGTGAGTGGTGGTCCCGTCGGATATTAGTTAAAAAAAAAACCGCAAGTTTCGGCCCGAAAAATACAAGACAAAGTGAAAAAGAAAGTTTCCATATGGTTGTATCATGGCGGAGAGAGACGGAAGATTGTTTACAACTGGCGAGGGGGAATTTGTGGGCTTCTCCGAGGAAAATGTAGGTAAAGGAAGTGATAAGCTGCAACAAACAAGAGTAGCAAGAGTAGAGAAAACGGCGGAGAGGAATGTCCAGGAGTTAAAAAAGGTATGGGAAATAATTAAGCAGCTGCAGGAATGGACCATAGAGCAAGAGAGAGAGATTAAAGTCCTACAGAATAGACTGGAAAAAGTTAGCACACGTAGTGAGGAACAAGAAAAAGAAGTCACAGAATTAAAGGCGAATAACGAATCCGCATCAAATGAAATAAAACAGCTGAAGAGGGAGAATAAGAGGTTGGAAGAAGAAAGGGACAGAATAAAAAGTAAACTAGATGAGTATGAATCAAAATCGAGGAGGCAAGATGAGCATATTCAGGAAATCAAGGAGCAACATAAGGGGTGGAAGAAAATACAGGAGGAAGGAAATGTAAATTTGAAGGAGATCATAGAACAACAAAGTAAGGAAAAAGTGGAGAAGGAAGTGGTTAGAGTACTAAGAAGTAGAGAATCTTTGGTCAGGGATGTAGCAGACAAGAAAAAATGTGTGATAATTTCAGGAATAAAAGAAAAACGAATGACAGTAAGATCTGAAAGAGAGAGAGAGGAACTGAGCAAGGCTAAAGAAATAATATCACTGGTTATGGATGGAAACAATGAAGCCCAAGAAGAGATTGAAGAAGTGTTTAGGTTGGGAAAGTACGAGGATGGTGGGGCAAGGCCCTTGAAAGTAAAGTTTAAGTCCCAAGTAATAGTGAATGAAATCAGAAGTAAAACGTGGAAGTTGTCAGAGAAAGAGGGGTTTAAAAATGTTTGGATTAGGAGAGATGCAAATGAAGAGGAAAGAGCTAAAGTAAAGGAGTTAGTAAAGGAAGCAAAGATAAAAAACAAACAACGAACGGAGAAAGAGAAGACAGTTCTATTAGAGAGTTATGGACCAGCAATTGAGAAAGTGGTACCGACGGAAGGAAGGGGAGACGAGAGTATAAAAAATGAAGAAAAAAGTTTGAAAGTGGCGTACACAAACACTGATGGACTAATATCGGCAAGGTTAGAAATCAATGATTTTTTGAGGGTACACGAACCTGATGTTATGTGCTTTGTAGAGACTAAATTGAAAGAAGATACTGATATTCATATGGGAGGTGGGAAATACAAATTATGGAGAAGAGACAGAAAAGAAAAAATGGGAGGAGGAGTGATGGTAGAAGTGAAGGACAATATAAACGTAGATACTGTACTGTGGAAATGGCAGAGGGCAGGGTCGAAGTGATAAATATGAAATTAGAAACTGGGGAGAATGGTAAGAGAGATATGGCAGTGGTATATGTTCCCCCTAAGACGAGAGCATGGAATGACGATGAATACCAGGAGATGTTGTCAGACATGGTTAGTTATCTACAGAAAGTGATCGAGAAAAGCAACAATATAATCCTAATGGGTCACTTTAATTGTAAAGAGGTGAACTGGGAGGAAAGGGACTCAAGAGGCAGCGAAGATTCGTGGGGCACTAAATTGTTAAATATAGCAATGAATAATGTAATGACACAGTGGGTTAAAGAAGAGACACGATTCAGAGGTGATGACACACAGCAAGATTAGATTTGCTACTATCCAAAGAACCTGATGTAATTGAATCTTTAAATTATCTGTGTCCTATAGGAAAAAGTGATCATGTGGTCACTGAGTTCCAGATGATAACAGGGAACGTGGTGCCAAGAGATGAGCTTTATAGGCAAGGAAGATACAACTTTGGGAAAACAAACTTTGCAGAACTGAGAAAATTTTTTTAAAATGCGGACTGGAGAAAATTAAGAGAAACAAGAGACATACAGAGGAAGTGGGATATCTTTTTACACCTCTACAATTTGGAAGTGGAAAAATATGTGCCAAGAGCAAGTGGGAAAGAAAACATGAAAAAGGTGTGGTTTAATAGAAGGTGTATGATAGCAAAAAAAGAGAGAGACATGGCATGGAACAAATGGAGAAAGAGAGGTAATATCAGAGCAAAGGAAGAATATAAAAGAACTAGAAATGAATATACAAGAATACATAGAGAGGAAGAAAGGAACTTTGAAAAAGGTATAACTGACAAATGAAAAGATGAACCCAAATTGTTTTATAGATTTGTTAATGGCAAATTGAAGCAAAGGGAAGGAATCACCAAACTGAAAGTAGAAGGAGAGGTCNGAAAAAGGTGTGGTTTAATAGAAGGTGTATGATAGCGAAAAAAGAGAGAGACATGGCATGGAACAAATGGAGAAAGAGAGGTAATATCAGAGCAAAGGAAGAATATAAAAGAACTAGAAATGAATATACAAGAATACGTAGAGAGGAAGAAAGGAACTTTGAAAAAGGTATAATTGACAAATGTAAGGATGAACCCAAAATGTTTTATAGATTTGTTAATGGCAAATTGAAGCAAAGGGAAGGAATCACCAAACTGAAAGTAGAAGGAGAGGTCCACAAGGATGCAGTAATGCAAGCTGAAGTAATAAACAAATGTTTCCAATCGGTTTTCACTAAGGAAAGGGAGTTTGTGGAAGGAGAGGGAGTGATTAGAAATGTAGTGATAAAAGATATAAAAGTGGAAGTGCAGGAAGTGTATAAATTACTGGGAGCTCAAGATGTAAGGAAAGCCCCAGGACTGGATGGAATCTCTAATTGGGTACTGAAGGAATGCAGAGAACAACTGGAGGATAAGATTCACAATTTAATTGTGTGCTCCTTGGAAGAGGGAAAAGTGCCTCGGGAATGGAAGACTCCTGGTCATCCTTCTTTTGAGACTTTGACGAAAGCTTTGCCAGTGCTCTTGACATCTCAAAGGCTTTCGATTGAGTCCGGCATAAATCTTTAATTTCCAAACTGCCTTCTTACAGTTTCTAGCCTTCTATCTGTGCCTTCACCTCTATTTTTCTTTCTGGTCATTCTATGGCCGCTGTTGTAGACGGCCATCATTCTTCTCCTAGATCTATCAACAGTGGTGTTCCTCAGAGCTCTAGCCTATCACCAACTCTAATTCTTTTATTCATCAGTGACCTAAGCTGTACATCTAACCCTATCCACTCATATGCTGATAGCTCAACCCTTCACCTTTCCATTCGGTTCCTGCAACATCCATCTCAGCAGTTACTTCAACAAAAAAGGGATAAGGCTATGGTACACCTAATGTCTGACTTGGCTTGTATCTCTGACTGGGGTAAAAATAATCTTGTAGTTTTTAATGCATCAAAGACTCACTTCTTACACCTATCAACCCGACACAATCTTCCACAGGAGTACCTATTAATGTTTAATAATGTCCAGCTCAATCCTGCATCATCCTTGAACATGCTTGGGGTTTCATTCACTCAGGATTTATCTTGGAAAGAACATATTACATCTCTTGTGAAATCTGCCTCTAAGAGATTAGGTGTGCTAAGCCGACTCCGAACCTTCTTTACCCCTGCACAGTTGTTGACTTTATACACGGGATTTATTCACCCGTTTAGAGTACATTAGTGGGTACCCCTGTGGAAGATTTTGTTGGGTTGATAAGTGTAAGAACTGAGTTTTTGATGCATTAAAAACAAGATTATTTTCACCCCAGTCAGACATACGAGCCAAGTCAGACAGTAGGTATACCATAGCCTCATCACTTGTTTGTTGAAGTAACTGCTGAGATGGATGTTGCGGGAACCGAATGGAAAGGTGAAGGGTGGAGTCATCAGCATACGAGTGGATAGGGTTAGATGTACAGGTTAGAAAGTCACTGATGAATAAAAAGAAGAAAGTTGGTGACAGGACAGAGCTCTGAGGAACACCACTGTTAATAAATCTAGGAGAAGAACAATGGCCGTCTCCAACAGCGGCTATAGAACGACCAGAAAGGAAGCTAAAAAATGAAGGCACAGATAGAAGGATAGAAACAGTAAGAGGACAGTTTGGAAATTAAAGATTTTTGCCAGACTCGATCGGAAGCCTTTGAGATGTCAAGAGCAATGGCAAAGCTTTCGCCAAAGTCCTGAAAGGAGGATGACCAGGAGTCTGAAAGGTAGTTAAGAAGATCGCCAGTGGAGCATCCCCGACGGAACCCATACTGATGATCAGAAAAATGGTTGTGATAGGAAAGATGCTTTAAAATTTTTCTGTTAAGAATAGACTCGAATACTTTTGAGACACAGGATGTTAAAGCAACTGGATGATAGTTAGAGGGTTGGGAATGGTCACTCTTCTTTGGGACTGAAAGGTACAAGTTGACAGACAAAGGCAAAAGAGTTTACCTAGGTAGGGTAGCACAGTTCTTGAGGACAACAGGACGGACTCCATCAGGCCCATATACCTTGTCAGTATTGAGGCCAGTGATGGCACAAAATACATCAGCTGAAGAATTATTAATGTCGGCCATAAGGAAGTCAGAGGGGGGACGTGATGGAGGAACAGCACCAGAATCATCTAATGTGGAGTTGGAGGAGAAAGTGTGAGTGAAGAGATCTGCTTTATCAGTAAAAGAAATAGCTACAGGGCCATCAGAGTAGAAAAGAGGAGGGAAGGATGATGAGGTAAAGTTGTTAGAAAGGTTTTTGGCAAGGTGCCAGAAGGAGCGAGAAGAATTTGAGTTGGAGAGTTGAGAACATTTAGTACGGATTAAATTATTTTTAGCAGAGTGAAGAACAGCCTTAGCACGTTTCCGGGCAGAAACATAAGAAAGATGTGATTCAGGGGTGGGTTGGCTCCGGTACCTTTTATAGCCCCTCTCCTTGTTGTGGAGAGCATTAGAACAAGTGTGATTATTCCAAGGCTTTCTTGCATTAGTCAGAGGATATGAGAAAGGAATCTATACTTCCATGCCTGAGAAAATAACCTCTGTAATGCGTAAGGCACACGCAGATGGCTTCTGGCTGTGGAAGCAATGATTATTCCAAGGAAAATCAAAGACATACTGCCTGAAGGCCTCCCAATCCGCAGCTCCAAAGTGCCAAAATTGACGTTTCTTTGGAGGGTCCACAGGCCGCACCGGACCAATAAGACAGGTTAAGGTAATAAGGTTGTGATCGGAAGAGCCCAACGGAGAGGAAAGATGAACAGTGTAAGCAGAAGGATTAGTTGTAAGGAAGAGGTCAAGTATGTTGGAGATCTCTCCAAGGCAGTCAGAGATACGGAGAGGGTGCTGTACAAGCTGCTCTAGGTCATTAAGGATAGAAAAGATGTATGCTTGTTCACCAGGTGGATCAGTGAAAGGAGAGGAGAGCCAAAGTTGGTGGTGAACATTGAAATCTCATAGAATGGAGATTTCAGAGAAAGGAGAAATGGATACATATAGTTGAGTTATTCCTGCATTGCATTCCCCTCTTTCCCTTGCTTTCTGCATCCTAACTCACCCCATCCTTAGGTGAGAAAGGGGGCTTTTTGCATCCTAACTCACCCCATCCTTAGGGGGGTCTGGATTATAGTTATTGTAGTTAAATGGCAGTGATAATAATAATAATGATGGTGATGATGATGATGCAGTTTCAAGATGTTGATGATGTTGCCAAGTTGGTTGATAACAGTGATGATGATGTTGCAGAGTTTGTGTTCAGCAATGACAATGCAGCAGGAGGACATTGAGCGTGCCTGCAGCCCCTCACTGATGAACAAACCCAGGTATGTCTCCACTTTGAAAACTAAATTAAACTTTTGTCACAGGTGTTGGTGGTTAAGTGGTTTGACTGTCCCATTTGAAGTAATGGCCTTTGCATAGCTTCCATCATCTAGAGACTGCTAACGGCTGATAATTCATGTAATATTATTGGTGAGAATCAGAGACTGACTAGGAGAATGTATGAACAAAGTAGAGGGCAAGAGAGGGAGGGATGGAGTGGAAAGACTGCCTTCATTCCTGTAAAGAAGTACAGTAAACCCTCGGTATAACGAACCCTTTTATATCGAACTTCGGATATAACGACCCACCATTTCCAGAGCGAACTTCTGCTGGTGGAAGTTCGCTCCCTGGCATTGTAAGTGTACTGTAACAGTACTACATGACATTATAGGCATTGTACTGTATTTATATGTACAATTTCATCCAGGATGGTATTTACTGTACATGTACTGTATTACTACATAAACCATTGAATTCTTCATGTGAAACTTCATAGAGTAAGTTGTGGTTGCGCACGTAGGACCGAATGACTCCACGGATATAGCGACCTTGGGTCGGTAATCCCTTGGTTAATAATGACCAGTGTGTGTGTGTTTGTGTTTGTGTACATGTGTGTTTATGCTTGGAGTAATTGTATGGTGTCGCTAGAGGGGTGGCTAGGGTGATGCTAACGATCTCTGATATTTGGCCGGCTACTGTAAATTTCTGTGGGAATACTTATGGACCGACTTAGAGGTCTCCTTGAGCTGGTCATAAATAAGCTTGGCCACCCATTAGTCACCCTGTTTTTAAAATCCTAGCAATGCCTTTGAGTGTAGATCGCAGTGCGGTTGTGGAATAATGGAATGACTGTATAGTGTATTTAACTAACAGTGTGTTTGTGGAATGACTTATACTGTACTTAAATAGCAGTGTGTTTGTATGGAGTGACTGCATATAGTGCACTGAAATGTTGAAAGGATTAGGAACAGGTATAATTATTCCTCTGTACAAATGAAAAGGGGAAAAAGATGTGTGTGGTAATCATAGGGGCATTTGCCTTCTTTGTAATAGGAAAAGTATATGGTAGGATACTTATTGACAGAGTTAGGGAAATAACAGAGGAATTAGTTGGAGAAGAACAGGGAGGTTTTAGGAAGGGAAGAGGTTGTGTAGACCAGATATTCATTCCTATTTCTTTAGTTGAAAAGTTTCTAGAAAAGGGAAAGAAAATGTATGCAGTCTTCAGGGATTTGGAGAAAGCATATGACAGGATGGACAGACAAGGATTGGAAAGTATTAAGAATATATGGAGTGGATGGGAAATTGTTGAAGGCAGTGAAGAGTATATATGAGGGTGCTAAGGCTGCAATGCATGTGGATGGCAAACTGAGTGAATCTTTCAATTTGAAGGTTGGATTGAAACAAGGATGTGTAATGTCTCCATGGTAGTTCAATCTGCACATGGATGGGGTTATAAAAGAGATACAAGGTCAGGCAGTGGATGTTGGAGCCGCCCTAGTGAGAGAGGGCAGTGTTTGGAAACTCCTTGTACTGTTGTTTGCAGATGATACTGTGTTGTTGAGTGAAGACGAAGGGGAGCTGCAAGGCTTGGTAGATGAGTTTGTGGGTGTGTGTAAGTAAAAGAATCTAAAGGTGAATGTAAGGAAAAGTAAAGTGATGGTTTTCGAGAGAAGCCAGTGAATGTACAGTGAGACTGGATGGGGAGGATATGGAGAATGTGAGTGCATTTAAGTACTTGGGTAGTGTGATGAGTAAGGATGGAAGTCTGGAGGGTGAAGTGCTCGAAAGGGTGCAGCAGGGAAGGATGGTTGCTGGTTCGTTGAAAGCAGTGATAAGAAACAGGGAAGTGAGCATGAAAGTGAAGAAGTTGTTACAAGACAATATTGTGATACCAACTCTAACATATGGAAGTGAAGCTTGGACCCTGTTGGAAGGACAAAAGAGTTGACAGCAGTGGAAATGAGTTATTTGAGAGGAGCATGTGGAGTCACATGGAGAGACAAACTAACAAATGAAGAGGTGAGGGAGCGTTGTGGTGTGGTTGAGGACGTGATGGGAAGCGTTAGGAGAAACACGTTAAGGTGGTTTGGACATGTGGAGAGGATGGAGAGTGAAAGACTGACGAGGAGAGTGTATGTGAGTGAGGTGGAGGGGGAGAGAGGGAGGGGGAGGCCGAGGATGAGATGGAGGGATGGAGTGGAGAGGTATATGAGAGAGGGGGGTGTGAGTTGGGAGCGTGGTAGTGAAATGGCAGGGGACTGACATGGAGGCGATTTGTTTGTGGCCACCCTGTTCGGGATTGAGGCGTCTGGCAATAGATAGATAGATAGGTTATAAGGGAGACTTCTAATCTCTGCTTAAAGCGGTTAAATTCCGTTTACTTCTCTTATCTTATACAAAATTATTAGCTTTCTGATGGTAAAAAGTGTCTTTAAATTTTTTCGAAAGTAGGTTTGAAATTTATTTTAATTTTTTTTTTGGTGCTAAATAAAATTTTGACATGGTAAAATTTTTCTCTTATTTTGGCCAGTTATAAGTATATATACACGCTCAAACAAACTCACACACCGACTGACACAGGACCAGGGAAGACACGGAAAGAAAGCATACTCAGTCGTGATGAGACCCAGTTCGCCCTTGTCATCATCCCCTCAAAATCCGGATGCAAGTCACTTCAAATAAACAATCCACTAAGTCGCCCGAATGTATAAGAAGTGAAACCAAGCTCTTATATGAGAAGGTCTCATGTGGCCATATCTTCTATGGAACGGGGTACGGCTGTGACTGTGGACTACGTCCACAGGAGCCTTACCTCAAGATTCCACTCTATAATGATCTACTAAAATGGTTCTTGTGCGAGTTCCTCTGGTTAGTATACAGGAGGTCTGAGCCAGGATTCTCTCATGAATACATTAGGACCCCTATTGTAGCTGTTTAGTGTATTGGAAATGCCAATATTTTTTACTCTATTATATTAAGTTAAATGTATGGAAAACTTACTTTTTTTTCTACAGAAGGATTAATCATGCATAAATATGTTTTTTATTTTTAATGGATCTAATAAAATTGTAGTGACCTGGAGAGGAGCAGCTTTGAAAAAATAAACAATAATTTTGGAACCTCAAAAATTCCCTAGATTAAAGTTACTGTGTCTTTTTTATTGTAGGTTTGATTTAAGAATTAAAAAAATAGTGAAGTTTAGTAAAAACATAATTAAATTTCCAATACACTAATCAGCTACAACAGGGGCCACTATGTATTCATGGGAGGGAATTGACTCAGACTTCCCGTATATTAATTATAATTACTGGCATAAGATCCATTTTAGACCAATTATGGGGCCGATCTTGAGGTAAGGCTCCTGTGGACCCTGGGAACACAGCCATTGAGAGCGTGTGTGAAAGGGTCCACAGGCACAGCCTCAACCTGTTCCATAAAAGATATGGCCGCATGGGACCCTGCAGTATAAGGACCTGATCTCATTCGGCGTGTATAATTATGACCCAAGGTTGTGTATATGGTATTGGAAAGATAAGCAGGACCGATAGTGGAAACGTCTAGTTGAGCTCGTTTACAAGTGGGTCTGGCTGCCGCTCTATATTTTTCCTGATCTATGTGTCAATTCGTACATAAGGAGATATGATATATAATTATATAACAGGGTGGAATTTGAGGCGGAGACTGTTGTGACCAGATGTTTTACTTCAATGCATTTGGCCAGGGTGGGAGGGGGGGGAGCCGACTGTTCTTTGGGAAATTTGCATAAACATAAGTTTGATTCGTGCTTTAAGTGTTTGCTTTTCAGTTAATAACATATGAAAATTTCTGTGTTCCAGGGTAGACAGGATTAAAAACCTTGTGCTTGGGAGAGTCTTAGTGTGTAATTTTTTTTTTATTAGTGAAGGCTAGAAAAAGTAAATTGAATTGTCTCTGGCTAAGTTTTGTGCCAGCAGTCGCAGTTATACTTGAAGGGAAAGTAAGCAAAGTTTGATATTTAACTTTTATGTCGTTAATTATTTTTTTGGTCTTATAGAGCGTGAAATCAGTTTTTAAGAGATGAGTAAATTAATATTTTTATTATATGAAAATAAAATGAACCATCTTCTGAGTGATACCACAACATATGAAAAATTACGGTCCTCCCCTTTGAAGAGACTTGCAGCTGCATTCAACAAGAAAGTGAAAGAAGTGTTGAAAAATGTGCCTAATTTAGATATCAATAAGTTCATTCAGATCAATCCTAAATTACCATATATATATGGACTACCAAAGACCCATAAAGCTAATATTCCATTGCGTCCCATAATTTCACAGTGTGGGTGTTTTACCTATAAATTATCTCAGTTTCTTGCCCATAAACTAGCCCCTGTAGTAGGTACAGTATCCTCAGCACACAAAGAACTCCTCGGATTTTATAGAGAAAATTAAATCACCGGAATGTGACTTTGACTTGGGTATGCCAACTGACTGTTTCATAGAACTCGTAAAACTATGTGTGACATCGAATGCTTTCTCATTCAACAACAACTTTTACATGCAACGTTTTGGTATGGGTATGGGTTCTCCATTGTCACCCATTTTAAGCAATTTATATATGGAGTATTTTGAAACGGAACTACTGCCGCAAATTTCTCCCCCTCAACTCATTTGGTTTCGTTATGTTGATGACATATTTTCATTTTGGCCTTCAGCACTTGATAATTTTGACGGGTTTTTCTCACACCTAAATAATCTTGCTCCCTCAATTAAATTTAAAGTTGAGTGGGAGAATGAGGGTGTTCTTCCTTTTCTTGATGTACTAGTTATGAAGAAAGATCATTCACTTAGCTTTAAGGTATATAGAAAACCAACCAGTTGTAACTTGTTCATTCATTACTTTTCGTGTCACCAGTCTGCCACAAAATTGTCTGTCATCTCATCAATGTTCCTTAGAGCCCTTAGAATTTGCAGTCCAGAACACATACAAGAAAATAATCTCATTTGGGAAATCTTCCAAAACTTAAGGTATCCCAAATGGTTCATTAAAAAAGCATACCTTAAAGCTAGGCAATCTTTCTACGTACCTAAAAACCCCTCCACAGGAAAGAAATGCTTCCTCACTTTGGCTTATGTTGCAGACTTGAATATGTTAAAGTTAACAGGTTACAGCAGTGATGTAAATATTGCCTTTAGGTATACTTCCACCATCAGATCAATGTTAGTAAAGAACAAATGTACAACATATTCAGAAGCAGGCATATATAAAATTCCTTGCAAAGACTGTGAACTAGTTTACATAGGAGAAACCGGTCGAAGTTTGGAAACACGGATTAAGGAACATAAGTATGCCATAAAAACATGTAATTTAAACAATGCAATATTCAATCATGTTTGTGAAGCCAACCACAGAATTGACTGGCAAGGTAGTCA
>JAGKTI010020220.1:0-10092 GCA_018397915.1 Birgus latro | reverse complement strand
CAAGAGTACAGTAGTTTTGTGTGTGTGCGCGCGTGTGTGTGTGTGTGTGTGTGTGTGTGTGTGTGTGTGTGTGTGTGTGTGTGTGTGAACAAAGTAACTCAGTTTTTTAGTGAGTTTCCACCAAACTTGGTAGGAAGGTTGAGTGGTAGCCCATAGAAAAACCTAATGCTTTCTAGAACATAAGGAGAAAAGTCAAGGTCACGGGGCTAGATCAAAATTAATCCGCCGAATCCCATCGACATACGGTGTACGTCGCAACTTTTTTCCGCGGACAGACCCAACGACGTACATCGTACGTCACGCAATTGCAAGGGCCATTGTGTGCACATTTTTCAACATTCGCGGGTGATTTTTGGTAGGCATATGTGGGAGACCTTCCTCTACCTGCTTTCAAGTGGGGATACTGCCTGTCCCCTCCTAACCCCCCTTTCCCCCCTCCCCCCACACAGGGCAATTCACACGTTAGCAGTAAGCTGGCCAGTAAAGGTATGTTGCCCCACGGTCTCTCCAATGACGAAATTCACTGTGAAAGTGATTCCTGAGGTGGAGGACAAATAAACAAAGAAGTTAGAGGTAGAAACAAACAGAAGTGATGAGGTGGTAATGTCGTAAAGGAAGGTGCCATATACTGGGGTTTTGGGTAAGTGAACAATGCTTATAAACGCCTATATTATTGTGTGAAAACCATTGTAGACTTTTACTACACATAAATTCATACCAAATAAATGAAATAAATACATAATTTAAAGTGGCTTGAATTACTCAACCCTTCCATAGTTCGTTTTCTTAGCCAGGTACCCTGAATAAGAAGGAAAATGTAAGGTTGAGTGACACCTGTATCAACATCTTTTTACCTCAGGATCGCGATTTCACTATGAATTTTCGATGTTTCTCACCAAAAGCGAAGATTTCAGCCAAAAAACAAAAAGTCGAATATCGATCGGGATCTGGGTAGGCTGGGTAAAAAACCGGTCGGGACTCGGCGGGTTAAATGGTAACCTGGCAAAGCCAGCTTAAACATTTTTTTTAAAATCCAGTTTTGACCAAACACTGCAAAATATCTGGGAATATGATAAGAAAGTAATCACTGAATTTCAACCTGCCACATCCCGGCAAATTTTTCACCAATGACCCCCTCCAGTCCTGGCAGATTTTCATTTTTTTTTTTTTTTGGCTAAAACCTCCACTTTTTATGAGAAACACTGAAAATTCAGAAAATGCTCACCTGAGCTTGGAAGTGCCCTGTACATGTGACCCTCACCTAACCTGGTACTGTCTTCTCTAGAGCCGTGATCCAGAGAAGATGTTTTCTATGGGAGGGGTATCTATTCCAAACCACTCAGGATAGGTAAATATTTATTTATTTGGTATGAATTTATATGTAGTACAAGAGTGTATTGGTTTTCACACAATATTTTAGGCAATATAAGCGTTGTTTCACTCACAAAACACATCAACATACCGCACCTTCCTTGGCAACATTACCCCCTCATCACTTCTGTTCATTTCTTCCTCTTGCACCACGAAATCTTTGTCTTCCTCATCGGGAATCACTTTCGCCTTGAATTTCGTCGTCAGAGAGACCATCGCACGAGATGTCTTTCCTGGCCAGGTCACTGTTAACAGTTGAGTTGCCAAGAAAATGGCGTGCAGGGTGGGGGGTCACACTGGGTCAGGCAATGTCACCACCTGGTGGCGAGTAGAGGAAGATCTCCCACATATGCCTACCAAAAATCACCCGTGAAACTTGAAAAATGTTCAAATAACGGACCTTGCAATTGCAGGACGTTTATATATGTCATCAGGACTTAGCATAACTAAACGTTCGGACGTATATATTCGTCAATGGGACATGGTGGGTAAAGAACAATCAGTCAAAGGTTAAGGTCACAGGACAAGGCCAAATATCAACCCATGTGAGTGTTGGTTAACAAAATTATCAAAAAAGATTTCATTCAACTTTACCCAGCCTTTGTGGAAGGGTTGAGGTTCAGCCAAAGAGTAGACCTATTCTTTTTGAGAACAGTAGGTCAACTTCAAAGTCGCCTTAACCTGAGGAATCCCACCGACGTATGGGTACGTCGCAGCGTTTTGTCACAGCTACACCCATCGACGTACAGGTACATCGCATAATTGCAAGGGTCATAATTTGCACAATTTTCAAGTTTCATGGGTGATTATTGGTAGGCATATGTGGGAGACCTTCCTCTACCTGCTGTCAAGCAGGGATACTGCCTGGTCCCACCTAACCCACCCTCCCCCCTTCCCCCACACTCGGCAATTCACCTGTTAACAGTAACCTGGCCAGTAAAGGTATGTTGGCCCACGGTCTCTCCAATGACGAAATTCACGGTGAAAGTGATTCCTGAGGTGGAGGACAAAGAAATAAAGAAGCTAGAGCAAGAAACAAACAGAAGTGATGAGGTGGTAATGTCATAAAGGAAGGTGCCATATGTGGATGTGTGTGGTGACAACAATGCTTCTATTGCCTATATAAATGTGTGAAAACCAATATAGTCTTGTACTACACATAAATTCGTACCAAATACATAAACAAATATGTAATTTAAAGTGGCTTGCATTAGTTAACCCTTCCATAGTTTGTTTTCTTTAGCCAGGTACCCTGAGAAAGAGGGAAGACGTAAGGCTGACTCATCACCTGTAGCACCATTTATAGCCTCAGGAGGGCGATTTCTCTATGAATTTTCGATGTTTCTCACCAAAAGCAAAGGTTTGAGCCAAAAAAAAAAAAAAAATCCAAAAATGCCCTGGGACTGGGGGGTATCGGAGGTTGGAAATTGGTCGGGACGTGACGTGACGGGTTAAATAGTCTGGAAGGAAAGTGTTAACGGCCAGGACAGAGGAAGGGAGTCACGTTTGAGAAGTCATTCAGAGTTAGAGGTCATAGGCCAATGTCAAATTTCCGACACATGTACTCTTAAGTGAACATAATAGCTAAAACAATTTTGATCTGATATGAATCAAACGTGGTAGATGTATGAGCCTAACCCATGAGTGTGACCTATTGATCTTGAGAAACATAGGTCAAAAGTCAAATCCTCTGACAAGATCAATTTAAACAGATTTTATCTTTTGTCAGCAGAAATTCAGGGAGGTTAAAACAAAGAAGCAAATTGAGTTTTGGAACAATCAGTAGAAATCAAAGTCACAGGGAAAGATCACACTACAAGGCGTAGAAAACATTAACTCAAACAGTTCTAATCTCATTTGAATCAAGGTTTGTAGATGGGTTTATTGTCAAGCAAAGATGAAGTATGCCGATTGTGAGAGTAATCTGTTGAAGATCAAGATAACAAGCAAAGTAAAATATTCCGCTCTTAGATTGGTGGGACAACGTGGGTGCTTCACTTTTTTTCTTTTTACTTCATATGTTATTTTCGAGTGTATGTGTATGGAAGAAAACTCTCCTGTTTCATTGTGGTATACAGTTATGGAATAAGCATTAGACTACAAGGTAGCTGAAAAATATATGGATATATAGAAAGAAGAATGCAACGGGGGGGGGGGCTAGGGGAGCGTGGGGAGGTGGACCAACTACTACAGTGTACAGTCCTAAAAACGTTAGATTGCTAGTAAAGAATCAGCTGAAGATCGTCTTATATCGAGTGTTATTTCCCAGTCGACCATCCTGAAATCTGAGCAAAATATCTTTGAGGTGACTGGACCTATGACTATTGTTGAGAAGGCTGGAGAACAATAGACTCTATAAAGTAAAATGTATGAAGGACACGTGCAGATCTTATCACTAATTATATTCCGAAGGACGTAAAGAATATTGGTAAAGAGAGCTAATAAAAGGAAGATCACATTAAAGAACGAATGACAGAAGTTTGACAATTAAACAACAGAAATAATAGGTAAAAGTAGCTGAAGCGAAGAAGACATAAAACACAATAGAACGACTGAGAACCAAAAAATATACATAGAAAGAGAGTAGAGGGGAAGAGCGGAAAACAGTGATCAGTGGAAACAAAATAACTGTGGAGGAAAAAGCAAAAATAAAATAAAACAAAAAAAAGTCAATACAGGAAATATTATATGGCAAATCAGTGCATTAAAAGCCCTATGGAATAAAATAAGAAACAGGGAAATGAGAACTATAGTTCTGAAAATGTCTGTCTGTCTGTCTTTCTTTACTAAGGGAATTAAGGATGAACTATCTGCAGGGCTCCAAAGGGGTTTAATAGTAGTAAATGTTTACTGGAAATTTATATGTGTGTATTAAAGTTGTTAAATGGGTGCCCCTGATGGTCTATATTAGAACTGACAAGAAACGGTGCCAAGGCACAACAAACCCGTCCCCGGCAGTCATTTTAGTGCTGATGTATAAACACAACAGGATATCTAGTCAAAGATGTCACATACCAAATATGGAGTAAACCGGGTGAAAATAGACGATTTTTTGCCCATGTGAAATTTTAGGCCCGACCCACCTGACATTGACCCCCCTACCGCTAACTGGGGGGTAAGCCCCCTGTTGTAATGACACATGTTATGGGATGCACATTTGAAAGTGCACCTTTAGGTTTTGGTTTCATGTCGATATGACGAATCTGAAAGGAGTTATGGTGAAAACACTTTTTTTTTTTTTACCCAAATTTAATCAGATGATCAGAAGGTCATACCACATCATCCCTGTAATTTTAGTCAAAATCGCACCAGTAATTTTTGCGTAAAGTTGTTAACAGACAAACAGACAGACATACCAATTGAAAACAATACCCGTCCCCGAGCCTCTCGGGGCGGGGACGGTTAATATGGTTATTAGTCGAGTCACCATGGTAGAGCTTTGGGGCGAAGTGCCATATAGTTTTCATTTCCTCCCACATCCATATCATTATTAATACAATGAGTCTGGTGGGTGTGAGGATGGGTGGACAAGGTGGGTTGATGTGGTGGGGCATGGTGGGGTAGCATGGGTGGGTGTGTGGATTGGTAGGATGAGTTTGAGTGTGGAGTGAGTGGGTGGATGAACGACTGAGTGGGCTGGGTTCAAATTCATTTTTATTTCCATAAACAGAAACAGAAAATGCATGCATTTAGTTAAAATATCTTAGCATAGATTGTTGAGCCAAAGCTCCCTAGTAGACGCGGAAATCTTAACACAAGAATGAAAGAAAATCGTAAGCAGCATACACATATATGATAACTACATTCTCAAAACTTTTACCCTGAAATTACTATTTCATGAATGAATATACATATTTACAAAAACTCATAATGAATGCATAGTAATTTGTTATTCATAACTATCCATTTCAGTCGATTATAGGTGAAACGGATGCTTTTTTTACTTTGGTTTTGAACGACTCACGTGCACACGAGGTGCTTATTACTTTCATATCGTTTGGTAGGGTATTGCACACGTAAGAGCCAATGCCTGAAACACAGTTTCGAAAGAGTGTAGTATAAGGTTAATGATGCCTCTTTTGGTGTTATGATGGTGACTAATAACGTCAGATTTTCTGTCTATGACAATAATATTCAGCCGAATGAATACCATCTTTATAATAATATACTAGTCAATAAAATCAAGCTTGAGTATATGTGTAATGCCATTTTTCTTGCATATGATATAAGTAGTATAAGAGTAATATAAGTTAGTATAAGTATAGTGTAAGTATATAATGTATGTAATTTACGTTAGGTTATGTACGTGATAAGTGTGAATTCTGGACCCTGTTAAGATGATGCAATGCATGTGAAGTGGACTTTGTAATTCATTTTTTGGGCTTGATTTTAGTTAAAGGGTAGTAGGGAAGTAAATAGACGTGTGGAGCGAGTGGACGTGCAAATTCACGTCTGGTTTCGATAAAGTGGCGTAGAAAGTTAATTTGAGACTTAAATTAGCGATGAGTCGTATTTACACCTAGAATTCAGAATTTTGTAGTTGAGTTTGTGTTTGTCATCTTGTTGTACTAAATAATGATGTCTAAGAACTTAGGTAAAGTCTGACTATTGATTATTGTTATAGTTAATCGCGAAATTAATTTATTTGGCACAGACATCAGTTGTAGGCTAGCGCCGGGGCGAAACAAAGAGAAATTGTGTCAATGAGTGACTTTAGGCATCGTTTTTAAATTGTTAGACCTATGTTAATGCCACAAAATTTTAATCATCATAAGTCGTTTTGTATAAGTGGAGGACTGCGTAAACTCCTTGTTGCAAAATTCCTGGACAATGATATAACAAGTAGACTGTAGCGTAATTGTTCGAAGTCAGAACCGGGTAGTAAAAACGTAGCGGGTTTTTAGCGGGGTATCATGCATCCTTGTCCTGCAGCGTCACTCCTGAGTTGAACTTCATTGTGGGCGGAGCTCCGCAGGTAATGTTCCCGAGTCATTCACGGTATTTCTCCCTTATACGTCATCATAATTAGTTGTCGTTCTAACTATATTTAAAGTAAGTTGTCTGATAATATTGTCAATGCCATTATGTGTCTCCTGAGTTGAACTTCATTGTGGGCGGAACTCAGCAGATAAGTTTTGTCGTCATGCGGAGCGCTGTGTGTCACGAAGTCCAGTGCCCGTCAAGTGTGTCTGCGTAGTCTCGCAGCCTCTAGTGCCAAAAGCCCTTACACGTTTTCCACTTAGTCCCTTTCAATTCACAGTATCGTCAAAGTCGAGTGGTCCACTTAGGAAGCTTTTTATTCATGTGGTGTAATATTTTGGTTATAAGTGAGTGAGAAGCGGAGTGTTGTAATACTTCATGTGGAGCGCTGTGAGCTCTGAGATTGCATTCTGTATTATTCTTGGTTTATGATTATTTACCTGGATATGTTATGTGGTATAAACCCAGGTAAAATAGGGATGATTTCTTAAAAATTAGAGTAAACTGTGAAACACGTTGTAAACTGGGTATCACTACGAGTCCTTATGAGACCGTGGTTTATGGGAGTTTCCCCTGTTGATGTAATTTTCTATAACACAGTCGGGTTGAGTGAATTCTTATGTACGTGTGTGTTCGTACTGGACGAGTAGTGAGCAGATTAATCAGCGTCCTGTTGGATGTAAAGCCCAAGGAGCCTCTGTAGTGGAACACATTTGAATAAATTCTTTGTACTGTGTTATATGAGTTAGGTGATTTATAAACTGTGGAGAAGAGAGCTTCCATTCTCTCGGATATTCTGGTGCATCGGAGACTAATGCTTACTATGCTCCAGTAATTAATTCTTGAACGTAGTTCTGTTCATTCTGTGCAATTTAAGGTTAGCAATATAGATAAGTATACTTTTCGTGTGTGTTTGGTATAAATCCTCTGGGGAGTATTACATAAGACCGAGTGGCCCGCAAGGCATGTTTCATCTATAAAATCCACGCCCTCATATATTATACTCACGCTACCCTGTTATTGTCATAGGCTTTTTGTCCCTTTTCCATCGTACGGGACTAATATCATTAATACTTTTTTTTCCCGGCAACTGCTGGGTGGTGGCAGCATACCAAATTACTTCAGTTATTTAACGAGGCCTTCTTAATATTCTGGCAGTAACAGAAAACACTGAATGATTAATTTATCCTCATTTTGAAGGGAACTCAAAATTCTTCTCACTACACTGGTTGGCACAGCGGTGTGATAATACAAATTCTCAAGAGTATCAAAAATTCTTTCACCACACTGGTGTTCACATCGGTGGGATTATTTATTTAGTATCAGTAAAAATCCTCTCACCACACTGGTGTCAAAGCGGTTGAATCATTATTAATTAAATTACCCTATAGTGTCAAAATTCGCGCCCCTACATATGCAGAGATAAAATATTATCAGTGGATGCATACTTGCCTTTGAGACTGATAGTCCAAATATTTTCTTTGTATTTGAATACTTTGACAAGAATTGTTGCTCAGGTGTACTTTCAGATTGCGAGGCAGTACGTAAGTCAAATAACTTAAAGAAAAACATTAGTTTTCTCTGTTTCACTGGTGAGAAGGTGATGTATCCAAAGCTAAGTTCCTCAAATTTTCGGCAGTCTTATACAAACAATTTGTATGTGCCTTCCAATTTAAAGTATCATCAGTAATAACCCCTATGAATATAACTGCCGAACCTAATTTATTCTTTTTTCCTTTTAGCATAGGTGATGATTTATCAAGTAATACAGATCTGTTCCTAAATAAGAGACAATGAGTACTCGTAGCTTTGGTATTTCATCTTATTATATTTAATCCACTGATGGATTTTGCTGAGTTCATAACCCATCTTTGACTGTAGTGCTTATAAATGGTCGTTTTTGACAAAAAGGTTAGAATTAGTAGCAAATAAAGTGAATTTCTTCTCGCTGCTAACAGAAGTAATATCATTAATACAAGTAAAAATAAAACACACAAGATCTGAGCTCTGCAGAACACCCTTAGGAATTTCTTTCAGTTCTAAAAAATTTACCAATAGAACACATAGTGTTTTCTGTTAGAAATATATGACTGGATTTATTTGTGAGCTACTCCTCTCATTCCAGTATGTTCTAATTTGTCTAATACAGTTTTGTGATATGATGAACGAAAAGCTTTTGTTAGATCAAGAAAAACACTTACTACATACCAATGCTTATCAAAGAGTGTACAGGTAAACATATAACTAGTAAACTGTACCAATGCAGCTAGGGTACGCCTCTTTGAAGACAATCCATACTGATTTTTATTTGATAACATGTTTTAATATTCAAAAGAAGCCATTAACAGTACTGATATTGATCTGTAAAAGATTTTCCTAAATGCTAAGAAACGGAAATTAATATATAATTGTTAATCTTGTTTTTTCCTTCTTGACTTAAGTAAGGGATAAGGTTTTGCCACTTTTTAATCTATGAAGATTCCACAGTGGAATGTTAAATTATCACATGTGTAAGTGGAATGTTTTCATATTGAGCTGTCTTCTCCTTTAAGGACAAAATATACTTTTCTGTTTCCCTTTCTATTACTGGTGACAAATACATTTGGTAGTTAACATAATTTCTGAAATATGATTTATACCCATTACTTGCCTCGTGATCTGAGACACCAGATACATCAATGATACTTTTTAAAATGTTCATTGAAGACTTCACAGTTTTTTAACGTATCCTGTTTCAGTTGAACTAGTAGAACTATGGTAGATTTATCAGTCCTTCCTGAAATTGAGCTAATAGCTTTCCAAGAATAATTTACTTTTACACGGTGGTTTCTTGGTTTGGTTTTAAAGTATTCACAGTTAGCGATCCGTACATCTGCAGTTTCGTTATTTCTGTAAGGCCTGTATCTTTCCCTGTAAGTCAGTGGCCACTTATTAGGCAACCTACCTAACCTATATTGTTCCATTCATTCGTTTCCGTATCCTAATAGTGATTTAAGGACACCCTTCCTGTTTACAGTTAATGTAACAAGATTTAATTGGAAAATTTCTCTGAAAAATGAAAAAATGCGAAATACACTTAAACCAGACTGTGAAGGCCCTGTCTGAGGAAGTGGTTGTCAGTACTCCATTCCAGTTCAGGTATGAGTGCAGGTTAATAAAATTCTGAAGACAGCCTTCTTGAAAAGTCCTATTATATACTGTATCTATGTTTTTAGTATTCTTATTAGTAATTCTGAATTGTGAACATACCGAGAAATGGTCAGAGATGTCTCTATGTAATATGAAGTTTTTCATGTTAGGTTCAGGCTGGCTCATCCAGGTGTGATCAGTTAATGAGGCACATGTGTCAGTAGCTTGAGTGGACTTAGCTGTTACAGGAATGGAGGAGTACATTAGCACTATGAAATCAGTTATCGACGAATCTTCATTTATGTACCAGTCACCGAAGAAGTTAACGCATTTATTCCTATTTTTATTAATAGATTTAATTATATAAACCTGTCTATCTATTGCCAGACGCCTTAGTCCCGTAAGGGGTGGCAACAAACAAATTGCCTCCATGTCTCCCTGTCCTCCGCCATTTCATTGCCCTGCTCCCAGCTCACACCCCCATCTCTCATATACCTCTCCACTCCATCTCATCCTTGGCCTTTCCCGTCCTCTCCCCCCCTCCACCTCACTCACATACACTCTCCTCGTCAGTCTCTCGCTCTCCATACTCTCCACATGGCCAAAGCACCT
>JAGKTI010020219.1:0-16481 GCA_018397915.1 Birgus latro | reverse complement strand
ATATATATATATTTGCCTTAATGACCAGGGGCTTCGGCCCCAGTGGTCGATGGGCAGCCAAAAAAAAAAAAATCTCCGGCCAACCCAGAATCTATTGTATCTTATCTAGTGTTGCAATATTTGTCTTTGGGAAGACATTTGTAATACATGTGTGTAACAGTTCACTGCCTTGTTTTTGTGCCCAGTCCTTTCCTTAGAAATGCTGCCCCGGTCTTGAATAAGAACCCGCTGTGAGGCTGCGTATTTTACTGGACGAGAAGTCGCCCCTCAGAAATGCGACAGGTAATAAGTTCACCTCCCGCCTACGTGTACAAGGGACGAGTAGTCAGCCCTCAAATACGTGGCATAACATTCTAGATTACAGATTAACACACCAGTCACCTCACTGTCTTAAGAAAATGTATAGTTCTTACCCCACGGATACCACTGGTAAAGGATTGCCAAGACAGAAACCCTTGTTAGCTATTTTGTCTATATTAAACCAATGATTGATATAAAATAACTCTTATAGTATGAAAAAGTTGGCCATTGAGTGGTTTGACATTACATACCTTCGAACAAATATTACAGGAACACATGGTATGTCTAGTTTATGATACCTGTAGCTACCTGCTGGAATTTGTGTCTATATTACACCAATGGCTGACATATAACAACTCTTACAGTATGAAAAAACTGGTCATTATTAGACATTACATACCTTTTAAATCAAATGGATGAGCTGGTTAAATAGCTCAGGCCAAGAGTAGATTAGGGTTAGGTAAGGGAATTGGGTTAGGTAAGGTTAGGTCAGGATGAGCTGGGTTAAACTGGCTTGAAGTAAGTAAAGTTAGATGGGTTAATTTTGTGCCTGGTTAAGATAAGCTAGGCCAGGCTGCGCTAGGTGATTTAGGTAAAGTTACGTTAATCTGGGTTAGGTGATTAGGTTTGGTTAGGCTAACTTGCTTAGGTTATAAAGGCTAATTTGGGATAAGCTATGTGGGTTAGGTTAGGTGTTTGAGACAGCAGTATATCCTAGCCTAGCCTACTTATTTGCCGACCGGCCACAATGCGGAAACACTTTGCTGGTATTCTTTACTTTCCCCCAAAAAACTGGAATATTTAGTATCAGCACCGGTGTCTAAACTGTATGTAGATTATTGGATGTTGCCAGTCTTAAAAAAACATCAGTATCCAATCACTAGACCATAAATGATCAACGAAAATGCGTGGAAAAGAACCCAGCGTGACACACTTTTAAGCCCAATTCTAAGAAACCATTTCCTTATTTAACCTAGTAGTTTTACCTACGGAATGTTACAGTCCTCTCGATCCCTCTGCGTACACCCAAAAGCAGAACAAGCAGGCATAGGAGTACATAGGAAAGCAAACAGCAACAGACCTTATGGTCCTTTCGAGGCTGTTTGTTACAGAGTAGACTATGACTACAAGATCTAACTCTGCATGCTGAAGGATAAGGATAGTAAAGCAAGAAGGCTCCCACTGCTGATTGTTTTGAGTCAAAGAGGGACGGGGAGCTGCAGCGCGCTGGCTTCCAGTCACGTGACCTCATGCCGCCTCCTCTCTATTATACAGTGTATGCTTGTCCTGCCTGCCACCTTACCAGTTACTTCAACCAGTCGAGTGCAAGAGGCTGCCGGAGCCATTAATTTAGTTTGGTGAAAGCCAAAATAAGTTCAGTAAATAGTTTAATATCTGGACACTGATGTTGATAAGTTTATGACAAGGATTTGGAGTCATCGTATGGCAGTCGTCAGCAGAATCTTTACACATTCTAAATCCTCATTTATAATGTTCAGAGGTAAATTAATAAAAATCCCCAGTAGCTGTGGTAATCCAGGAAAAATAAAATAACAAGGACGGTACTGTAACCTGTGAAAGACTTATTTCAATAGAAAATACGGAAAGGCTGCATGTTTGGTAAATGATAAATGAATATTGCTTTCATGGTTAAGTTAGGTCTGTGCAGGTTTGGTGTATGTATAGAATTGATTGTTCTGTTAATAATACCACATTTTCCAGCTTGATGTACTCTTTTTAATATACAGTATATCTATCTATCGATCTCTTTGTCTGCCTGTCAGTATTTAATAAAGTAGAGTACCGTTTATATAGAATTAATATGCATAATTTTGTGTTGCAGTATAAATCATGGCAGGTAACGTAGCTCGGCAGTGGTGGGCAGGTGTTAGGGTGTGCCAGGTAGGTAGATGCCGTGGTGGTAGTGTTGTGGCATTTACCAGCCACAAATGTCTTTGCCACATACCTGCATCATCTGCTGCTGATATTCTCAAAGCTAGTTGGTACCCTCACCAATATCATGATGTGGAAGGTTAGTTCATTTATTCTCATGTTTTCTTTTTCTCTAACATCCTTTCTTTGAGGTGGAGTCAAGATGCCAAGGGCATGGGTAGTGAGGGAATGAAAGTGTGGCTCATTTAGTTGCACTGACTTATGCTGTTTCTTTTCATGCAGTTAATTTATCATAATTCAGCCAAGGTCCCACTGGGTAATGCATTATTTTGGATACCGTAATGCCTTTCTACCCCCCACCCATCAATAGGGGGTATGGCGTCCGTAAATCCCTGTGCAAGTCTCCCTGTCAGTATGTAAAACATGTCTCGGTACCGGTTTACTGATGGGCACATTGACATGACCATCAGACTAATTATTATTACTCTTATTATTATTCATAGGTAAAGATTTTTTGCTTTGCTGGATATTAATGTGTGTCAGATAGTAGAGCACCGTACCCGTATCCCTGACCGCCTTGGAGAGACTTCCAGCATACTTGACCTCCCCCTCACAACTTATCCTTCTGCTAATGCTGTTATTCTTTTCTCTCCTTTGGGCTCCTCCAATCACAGCCATATCACCTCCGATCATGCTTCAGTAAGGCCTGTAGTCTCTCCCAAGAAGTGTTGGCTTTGGCATTTTGGAGCTGCTGATTGAGAGGTTTCAGGAGGTTCAGTACGTCTTTGACTTTCCTTGGAATGATAATTGCTACCTCTGAGTGTGCCTTGTGCATTACGGTTATTTTCTCAGGCATGGAAGCATACTTTCTCTTATCCTGTGATTAATGCCCCCCTCCAAAAAAAAAATAAATAGTTTATACTTGTTCTAATGCTGCCAACAACAAGGAGACGGTCTACAAAATATATTGGAGCCAACCCACTCCTAAATTTTTTGTCTTTTATGTTTCTGCCCGAAATTGTGCTTCCTTAAGTCTGTTCTTTGCAATGCAAAAAATAATTTCATCTACACTAAATGCTCTGAACTCTCCTACTCAAATTCTTCTCGATCCTTCTGATACTTTGCCAGAAACCTTTCTAACAACTTTGCCTCATCATCCTGACCTTCTCTTTTCCACTCTGATGGCTCTTTAGCTCTTTCTTTTACTGATAAAGCAGAAGTCTTTGACATTCTCCTTCAATTCCACCTTAGATGATTCCGGTGCTGTTCCTCCATCATTTCCACCTTCTGACTTTCTCGTGGCTCAGCATTAAAATGTCTTCAGTTAATGTACTCGTATTTTCTGCCATCACTGGCCTCAGTACTTACAAGGCGTATGGTCCTGTTGGGGTCCCTCGTGTTGTCTTCAAGAACTGCTGTGCTTCTGTGCCTGTATCCTACCTAGATAAACTCTTTCTCCTCGACTACCCCGTTCCTAATTGAGCTGCATTGGTTACCAGTAAAGGCTAGAATTGAATTTGAACTGTGTCTTATTACATTCAAGGTTCTTAAGTTTGGTGAACCGAAGTGCCATCGGCATGCCCAGGTGTGATGTTACGTAGTGTAGATGATTCTTTGTGTCTTGATGAGCCTGGAGCCATTCACCAGTCATCTTTCTCAAATTGTTCTTTTGTGTATAGAGCCCCCAAATTATATAATAGATTGCCATTGTCTGTGAGACAGCTCTTCTGTTGAATCCTTTAAGAGCCAGCTGAAAGCCTTTCTTTTTTCAAAATGCAACGACCTGGAGAGAGGTACTATGATGGATGAGTATAGGGTTTAATTATTGCCACTTTCATATCTTTTTACTGATGAAGTTTGTATTGTATATGAGAGATGTCACAATTCTTGTAATAGTAATAATAATGTACAGTATATGCATGTCGAGCGCTAGTGAATTCCCTATGATAGAACTGATGCTTTTGAGAAACAAAAGACCACATTATTATTTAATCATTCATTCATCATCCAGTCCTCTGTCGCCCCATGAGGAGTGTAGGAGCCCAAGGCTAGGCAAGTTGGTCCTGACATTTAAGATGAGAGTGACCAGCCTTACTCATCCCTGGGTGGCACTATGTGAGCAATAAACCCCAACCATCCCTTGGATATAAACCTACACAGCCTTAATCCGGTTCCGGGTAAACATGGCAAGTGCACTCCGCCATGTACTTAAAAGCTTACGGTATATGTATTTTTTAATTTAATTTATCAGTTGCACTGATCAAGACGTGATAACTTTAATTCTTTGCGGCTGGAGGGAAGCAGCCGCCATATTGGCGATGACGTCAGAATTCACACTGCAGACGACGCTCCAATCCATCACACAAGCCTTTACCAGCAGGAGCGATAATAGTTGTCATGATATTTACCGACATGGCCACCATAGATCCAAACTACACCCTACAGATATGTTGTGAAGGAGTACTTTTCATAGTGTAAATGGATGGTATCTGTTACGTACGTAAACTGTGGTGAAATCGACTGGAAGTAGCTTACAGCTACACCATTCCCAAGCGGTACTCGTACCTCACGAGGTGGAAAGTGTTTAATGTATGATGTATAGGGTATTATGCTTATGACTGTTTAATATTTGACCTCTACATTATCAGTTTTCTGAAAAATCAGGTTCAGTGAGCGACTCTGAACTTGATAGTAATGTACGTACATTGAACCTAAGAAGTGACGGCGGAGTATCCAGAAGTTATCGGTCAGAGATGAAGCACATACTCCTCCTTGTATCTTTACAAGGTGAAACCTGTTATTTAAAATTGTTACAAAAAACAATAATTAAGCGTCAAAATACCAGTATATTTCAAAATTGTAGGAAGCAGTACATTTGTTACGATAAGTTAATTCTAAACAGTGACCATATTTCCTAATAACAAACCATGGGTAAAGAAAGATCTAAAACTCATGCTAAATGAAAAGAAAAGAGCCCTCTCTAGTGATCGCAACCAAGTGAAAGCAATTCAGAAACCGTTAGCAGGAAAAATATCGAGTGCCAAGAAAGCATACAAGGACAAGGTGGAACATCAATTCAGAACTAACAAACTTAAAGATGCCTGGCAAGGTCTGAAACTATTATGTGGCTACAAAACAAAATCTAAAATGTTAGAATCAGATAACACTAAAGATTATGCTAATGAACTGAACAAATTTTTTGCCAGATTTGATACACACAATTTTGAAAACGAACATACCAGTTTAAGATCACTACTAAATGTTAAAAATGATAGTCGTATTGAAATATCATTTGAGGAGGTTCACAAATCTTTAAAAAGAGTGAGAATCGGAAAAGCATGTGGGCCCGACAATGTAAGCGCCAGAGTACTGAAGTCATGTGCTGAGCAACTAACATTCCCTTTACATACGCTATTTCAGGCGTCAACTGACCAAGGTAAAGTTGCAGCCCTGTGGAAATTGTCAAAAATCATCCCTGTACCAAAAACTCAAACTCCTAAAGTTAACAATGACTTCAGGCCTGTGGCACTCACATGTGAGATATTTAAATGTTTTGAGAGCAATAGATAGATAGAGAGAGAGCATTGTCAAGAATATTTTGTGCATGCATATCAGTGGGTACAAAGACCCACACCAATTTGCCTATTCACCTGGTAGAAGTGTACAGGATGCTGTCCTAACCATGAACCACCAAATAATTAGCCACCTCGAAAAGACAGACTCCAGTGTTCGCATACTATATGTTGACTTTAGTAGTGCTTTTAACACTATTCAACCCCACTCACAAGCTCTTAAATATAAATATACAGTAAATAGTAACCTTATTTCTTGGATCCTTGATTACCTTTTAAACCGAACACAATTTGTCAGCATATCAAATATTAAATCTGATGTTTTAGTCACAAATACGGGAGCTCCCCAAGGATGTGTACTTTCACCTGTCTTATATACCATATACACTAATGATTGTCAAACTTCAGAAATGTTACTATTATGAAATATGCAGACGACACAGCTATAGTTGGAAAAATAAGAAATGGTGATGACAGTGACTATCTCAGCCAGGTGAATCAGTTTGTCTCATGGTGTGAAAGGAATTTTTTAAATCTTAATGTTTCAAAAAGTAGGGAGATGCTCATTGACTTTAGGAAAAATCAGATCCTCCCAACACAACTTGTAATAAAATCTCAAACTGTAGATAGAGTGGATGGGTATCATGACTGACAACAAATTATCAGGAGGTAGTAACACAAAAGTAGTCTACAACAAGTGCAACGAGCAGGTGCATCACCTTCGCATCCTAAACAATATTAAGGTAGATAAAACAAAAATCTCATTACTCTACAAATCAATTGTTGAATCCATTATAACTTTTTCAATAACCACATGGTTAAGTACTCGCTCATGTAAAGATAAAAATAAGCTCAACAAAACAGTAAAACAGGCAAAACGGCTAAAAGCAGATGTGACACCACTGGATGAGTTACACAAACTAAATGTCATAAAACAAGCTAGGAAGATTATGATGGATGAGACTCACCCGCTCTACGAAAACTATGTATACTTGAAATCAGGCAGAAGACTAAATGTACCTGTACAGCGAACCTCAAGGTATAAGAAATAATTTGTACCTATAAGTATAAAAATGATTAATCATTCACTTAGCAATTAGCAATTATTCATAATTATCCAGTATTTATATTAGTCTCAAATGTGTGAAAGTGTGTAAATGTCTTTTATCATAGTTTTAATAGACAAGAGCCCAATCCAAACCAAGTTTCTTTTATACGATGTACAAAAGACTAAATAAAGTATATTATTATTATTATAAATGTCAAAACTATCGCTCATGGACAGTCAGGAATAATTTGCAGAATTCATATCAAGTATGGTAACTTAATAATTTTTAGTAGCATAAGACTGAAAAGAAGAAATAAAATCATCCATTATTATTTACAAAATTTCGCTTACAAAACTTGGGAATAATTAAAAAATGGGTTTGTCCATGGTCGCGACAGAAAGCGGGAAAGAGAGTAGGACTGTTTTAAATGGTTCGAAACTATCTATCTATCTGTCTATTGCCAGACGCCTCAATCCCGAACGGGGTGGCCACAAACAAATCGCCTCCATGTCACTCTGTCCCCTGCCATTTCACTACCACGCTCCCAACTCGCACCCCCCTCTCTCATATACCTCTCCACTCCATCCCTCCATCTCATCCTCGGCCTCCCCCTCCCTCTCGCCCCCTCCACCTCACTCACATACACTCTCCTCGTCAATCTTTCACTCTCCATCCTCTCCACATGCCCAAACCACCTTAACGTGTTTCTCCTAACGCTTCCCATCACGTCCTCAACCACACCACGACTCTCCTTCACTTCCTCATTTGTTAGTCTGTCTCTCCATGTGACTCCACATGCTCCTCTCAAATAACTCATTTCCACTGCTCTCACTCTTGACTTCTGTCCTTCCAACAGGGTCCAAGCTTCACTTCCATATGTCAGAGTTGGTATCACAATACTGTCATGTAACAACTTTTTCACTTTCATGCTCACCTCCCTGTTTCTTATCACTGCTTTCAACGAAAGCTACTAGCACGAAAGGATACTAATTTACTCAGTGACATGCAGTTTATTACTCTGCATTTGGTCAGTTTTCCATTAGGGAAAATCTCTGGAAGAATTAATATACGCCAGTGAATGATATATAAAGAAAGAACCTCGGAAATTTGCCGAGAGTCGGAGCTCCTTGAAGAATATCAACTTGTGTATAACCTAGAATCCTCAGTGCATAAAGAAGAGTAATAATATGTAGAGGTTCAAAAACAAATTAATTGAGTTCAAAACTTCGAAATCAACATTTTCAGTTAACCAGGATGTAGCACTTTATATAAAATGAAAGATGTTACAGATTAAAAGATAGAGCAGCAAGTATGTGCTTTTGCAAAGCAAGAGTTTGTACTCATAAACTGTTGTTTTTGTCCTCTTTATTGCCTAATGTAAGAGAAAAGGATAAAATCTGGCATACCTCCTTACAACTGTAAATAAGTTTGCATCACTGGGAGTAAGGTAACTATATAATTATACTTATTTTAAGCGAGCAGAAGAAAAGGTTAAATGCAGAATGGTACGTCTTGCTGCTACCGCAGGTAGGGTATTAGCCTTCTCGCTGTGAATCCTAATTTTCTATTAGAAGTTAAATTAAGCACAGTTTTTTGCCCGAATTTCAGATAATTAGGCGTGTATTAACCTATATGGTGAAGAAAATAATATTTTCACAACAGTAAAGACTGCATTCCAGCACTGGGAACTTCCGACGAGCAGCCAGCCACCACTGCTTTCATTTATTTTCTCATTGGCTGGTACACAGAGGAATAATTTCCCTGGTGTGCTTTTGTCCATGCACTTACACATTGGAACGAATCACTAGCAATTATTCCTCTTGTCACTGGGCATTCTTGGAGGTCAGAAATAAGCAGTGTATGCAGGCTAAACGTAAACAGAGCCGACTACGCTGCCTCCGTCTGAGAAGTGACGTCACAACCAATCAGAGGCTGTTTCAGAGTCACGTGATTTTTCAGCCACTTTATTTATTATTTTTTCATGTATCTGCACATTTTGTGGAGGAAAAACGGTTGACATAGTAATTTTCTGCGTATTTTTTACCTATACAAGTATCTTGCTTAAAAAAAAAAAATGACAGGCAACTCGTCTATTTGGATATATGGTTACTGCCCAGTGTAGTAAATAGTTTATTATTATTTTGTCTGTCAACTTGTACACCCGCAGACATACGAACTTGCTGCATTTTAAGTAACCTGCAGTAGTAATGATTAGAATTCTGTGGATGAACCTCATTACTTGTAACGGTGATCCTGGTTGGCTGCTGTATTTTTTGGTGTAGTTATTGTGGAAAAAAGGAATAACCGTCGACAAATATGTATCCACATTTATGTTAAATAATTATTCATGGAAGTTTAGAGGGTAATGTGCTTGAAAGGGTACAAGGAAGAAAGGTTGCTGGTTCTTTGAAAGCAGTGATAAGAAACAGGGAAATGAGCATGGACGTAAAAAAGTCGCTGCATGACAGTATTGTGATACCAACTCTAACCTATGGAAGTGAAGCTTGGACCTTGTTGGAGGGACACAAGTCAGGAGTGAAAGCAGTGGAAATGAGTTATTTGAGAGGAACATGTGGAGTCATATGGAGGGACAGACTGACAAATGAGGAAGTGAGGGAACGTTGGAGTGTGGATGTAGATGTCATAGAAAGCATTAGCAGAAATACACTGAGGTGGTTTGGCCATATGGAGAGGATGGAGAACGAGAGACTGATGAGAAGAGTGTATGTGAGTGAGATAGAGGGGGGTGGGGAGAGGGAGGGAGAGGCCAAGGATGAGATAGAGGGATGGAGTGGAGAGGTATATGAGTGAGAGGGGGGGCGGTGAGCTGAGAGAAGGGCAGTGAAATGGTGGGGGACAGGACGATGGAGAGGTATATAAGTGAGAGGGGGGGGGAGGGGGCAGTGAGCTGGGAGCAGGGTAGTGAAATGGTGGGAGACAGGACGATATGGAGGCAATTTTTTTTTGTGGCCATCCCTTATGGGATTAAGGCATCTGGCAATAGATAGATAGATAGAATTATTCATTCTAGTGTTCCTCACAAGCATTTTTTCTTCAAAGTGTGATAGAATTTTATTTAAAAAAAAAACATATAAGGTTTTGTAACATCTTACTTCCAGGCTTACCACTCGATATCATAAGGCCTGTGAATATAATATTTGGTGATTGGAATTCAAAAGGTTTAAATGGATGTGTCCTTCACAATATGTAGAATAATACATTCTTCTTGTTAATGCAACACCTGCCATAATATAATGAAAGTCATCATCATCATCATCATCCGGACCTCCTTTCCTACCCTAGGGCAAGGTGAGGAGTAGCAACGTCCAGATAGCCCAAATTTGCCCAATCCAACGGGCCACGCTTCCATTTACTCGTCATTCAATCCCCCAGAATCTTGGCTGTATTGGATACGCCAAAAACATTCACCACGTTTTGTAGCTTCACATAAACGTCAATCCGGACGCTGCCATGTTAAAAAGGGATGCCAAATCCCTGATCATGCACTTCTCACAACATTCATTTAGCCAGCTCGATCTCTTTTCAGTTCCCTAGCCTCACCGACTTCCAAATCTCTCTTCCTCACATTCTCATCCACTATATCTCTCCACCTTCTCCTAGGCCTACCTCGCCTCCTCCCTCCAAATTCGCCCAGGTATACCTTTTTCACCACTATTATCATCCATTCTCTCCACATGACCATACCATCTCAGTACACTTTCTTCGACTCTGGCGTCCACCGGCTTTCTCACTCCACATCTTTCACAAATCACATTATTTCGTATCCTATCCACCCTCTGTACTCCACAAACATTCCTCAGCAGTCCCACCTCCACTGCTCTTACTCTTGACTTTTCATTTTCATGCCACACCATAGTCTCACATCCATATGTTAAAGTTGGCACTAACACTCCTTCATGTAAGCCTCGTGCAGCTGCAACACTCAAGCCTCTGTTTCTTATCAAGGCCTTCATTGCACCAGCTACTTTTTTTCCTTGTGCCACTCTTCTTTCCACTTGTTTTGCATTTTTCCTCTCTTTTCTATCACTGTACCCAGGTATTTGAACTCTCTTACCAGTTCCAGTCTCTCTCCATTCACAGTGATATTGCACTGGGAGTCACCCCTCTTTCAATAACCATCACTTTACTCTTTTCTATATTTACTCTCAGAGCACGACGCTCACAGACATCAGCAAAACTCTGCACTAGTCTACCAAGTTCTAGTTCGGTATTTGCAAGCAGTACTGCATCACCAGCTTACAATAAATTTGAGATATTCCATCCATCACCATTCATTACCAACGCCATCCCTCTTTCCATCACTCGTGCTTTTACTTCTCCCATATTCCCATCTATAACACTGTATATGGAACAACCACGGGGACATTACACAACCTTGCCGCATGCCCACACCAATCGTGAACTGTTCACTTAGATGCCATTAACCCTTACACATGCTTCACTACCATCATAAAAACTCTTGACGGCACCTAGCAGCTTACCATCTACACCGTACATGCGCTAAACTTTCCAGTCCTTCTCTGTCCACCCTGTCATGTGCTTTTTCCAGATCCATGAATGCCATAATCACCTTTTGGTCCTTCTCACTAGCCTTCTCTGCTATCTGTCTCACTGCCAATATTTTATCCACACATCCTCTGCCACTCCTCAAACCACCCTGTTCATTACTCACTAGGACTTCTGATATCTCTCTTACTTTCTCTATAATAATTCTTCCATATACTTTCCCTACCACACTCAATAATCTTATGCCACGATAATTCTTGCACTCACTTTGGTCACCTTTATTTTTGTTTAGGGGTACAGTGAAAGTAACTAACTGAAATTAAACAGTGACAACAGTTTATCATCTTGCTTTGCCACCTTTCACCACAGCAGGTCAGAAGCCAGTCAAGTCAGAGTGACCAACTGTTCCATCCCAAATCACCTAGACATAGTGTACGATGCATTTCTGTATTAACAGTATATTTATTAGTTAGCAACCTCATTATGTCTCCCATAAGGCTAGGAGATCAAAGTCTACCTGAGCCCTAAATAAACGTGATACATCACCATGCATTATTATTATTATATCCTGTTTGGTATGCAAGAGGGCCTATTTGGTGAAAAGTGACATCAGTGGTTCTCCAAATGATAAAATGTAAACACTAAGTCATTACTTTTACCGACATGTGTCAGATGAAAGATATATAAAGACAAAACTAAAGTGTTACTTTTGTCAACCCACAAACTTCACCTTAAAACTTGTCACACTAAAATGAACATTAGTTGTTATTCCCATGCAAGTGATTCATGACATAATTAGCTGTTAGTGAACAAAATTACCATATCCATTGATATTGCATCCATTCATATTTGTAAAGCATCAGCATTATCATCAATAATGCCAACTGTTTCACTGTCAGACATCCATATTACCATCCTACATTTCTCCTCTTATCATTTTGCTGTTTTAACATATTTCCTCCCAACCTCTGCCTGCTTCTATGACTGTATCCTCCTCTGTGTATGAGGCATCACGTTTTTTATGTATCTACACGATCATATATATATTTTCCAACTGGTGGGCATGTTTGTTCTCTCTGCATGGAACAGTAACATGAAAAACATCAAGAAGCAAATGTTTTTATTATAATTTGTTTATCTCGTAATGGAAAAACAACATGGCAACTTTTTTTTTTTTTTTTTTATGCAAGGAAGAAGGAACCAAAGGCCACGGGCCTGCATACTGTTCCTTCCAAGAAAAAGCAAAAACCTGCGATTTCATAGCATCATAATTGTATTACGGTAGTCACTTACACCACTTCACCACTTGCACTTTATCACCTTCTCTCCTACGTTTTTCTCTCTTTCCTGTCACTGCTTCAATGGCTATTGCTTCTCTGAACTGTCAGTTTGCATCCCTCCACCAATACGGTGAGCGCATACCACCTGTTTAGCAACAAACTCTCATCCCTTTTCTGTCTAACTCACTAATGCAAGAGTTACTCATTGCTACCAGTCCTTAGTGTATGCAACCGATCAACTCTGGAACTGCCTACCTCTGTCTGTACTGTAATCTCTCCAATATGCAATGTAATACAGCCATATGCATGTCTGGAAACTGGGATTGTCAGATACAGGGACCCTGCCTCTTGGACTGGTACTTATGGACCCTAACCCACCCTAACTCAGAAAACAACCTATATAACTTCCTACCAGACATGCATAGCACCTATTTAAAACCCTAGTCACACAAATATGGAACAGAAAGCATGAAATAAATGAAAAGGAGCCAGAGAATGAGGATTTTGAGGTGAGTATGGAAAATATTTAGCAGTTGACAGGGCACTGTAACTCCCTAAAAGACATGAACAGCACCTTTTGAAGACCTTATTCACACAAATAAGGGACACAAAGCATGAAATAAATGAAATGGAACCAGAGAATGAGGATTTAGAGGCAGTTGGCAGTGTACTTTCAATAAGTCCGTGGTGGCCATTACGAAGATTACCTCACCTCCTCTAAGGCTCTGACAGTGGTGAAAATGCTCTTGAAGCACCTTCAGTAATCCAGTGTTCCGCTGCACTTAATCCTTAACAATGTGAATTATAATTGTTTAAACAAAAACGAACACGTGTGGCAGCCATTCCGATGATTGTCTACTCCCGATGGTAGTTGAGAGGGAACTGGGGAGGGGAGAGTGGTGAGCAGGAAGCATGCGTAAACACAGCCGTTCGGCACCGCGTGCCAAATTCAAAGGACAGTTGAAAAAAATGTCTGATTTTTTCTTTTTTACATTTTTGGGCCATTTTGGAGTTCCAAAGGCCCGGGCCCAAAATGTCCAGACATTAAGATGTCCGGATACTGGGTGTCCGGATATTAAAGAGATTACTAGTTCCTACTGCCTATGATCTCCAGTCTTTCAAATCCAGTGTGTCCAGGCACCTCAAAATGAAATGTACAGATCTTGAATTTGGCTCTGTTAATTTGTTATTGTTTTTTTTTCTTGGAGGGAACAATTTGTGGGCTCTTGGCATTTAGTTCCTTCTTTCTTACATATATAAAAAAATCTACCCTGTGACCTCCATCATACCTACCCTTTTTAACACCTCCCACCATAATGACTGCTTGAAATCTTGATTCACTGTCTCTCACCACTAGCTCTTGCTATAAACCTATGATAGGTAGTTTACATAACTATAAATCATTCATGATCATCATCATCATCCAGACCTCCTTTCCCACCCTAGAGCAGGGTGAGGAGTAGCAATGTCCAGACAGACCAAGTTTGCCCTAGCCAGTGGGATAACTATAAATACTAATATTTAAAACCCATCATAGTTTGTTCCTCATCTCAAGAAGCAAGCATGATGGCCATTTATATTAATTTGTGCATTGTGAAGAATACCTCAGTGTCAGCACTGTGCAAAATATCAAGGAAGGTTTATGCCACAGTAATTGCCATCTTTAAGCCTGAATCCTTAAGGATTCTTCACGTAGCATATATAACATGATTAAGAGATAACTGTACCTGTATTAGCAAGAATGGAAAGCATGATGGTGGAATGAGTGAGTTTATGGTAAGCATGAACTGAGGTAATGAGGGAATGCTCATGTTGATGGTTAGGTAGTTGGCATTATTGATGATGATTTAGATGCTTTACAAATATAAATGGCTGTAATATCAATGGATATGGTAATTTTATTCGCCAGTAACAAAAGATATCACGAATCACATGCATGGGAATCATATCTGAAATATATATTAGTGCGACAAGTTTAAAGGTGATGGGTTGTGGGTTGATGAAACTATCACTTTAGTTTTGTCTTTACGTATCTTTCATCTGACACATACAAAATATCGGTAAAAGTAATGACTTAGTGTTTACATTATATATGAGTGAGTTGTCCCAGATGATTGGCTGAAGTGTGTTATTGTAAATGTGTACAGGGGGAAGGGTAATGCCCTGGAAAGGAAATAATAGATGCACAAAGCTTTTAGACCAGATAATGAAGGTAATGGGTAGAGTTCTAGAAGGTATGATTAGAGAAAAATTGAATATTAATGAGATGCAGTTTGGGTTTATGCCAGGCAAAGGGGCAACTGATGCCATATTCATTGTCTGACAGACTCAGGAGAAATATATAGGAAAGAAAAGGGACCTCTACTTTGTTTTTACTGATGTGGAGAAGGTCTTTGACAGAGTCCATAGAGAGGTGGTGAAGTGGGCAATGAGAAAGCTTGGGTTGGAGGAGTGTCTGTTTAGGGTGGTTATGGCCATGTACAAGTATGTGGGTGCTCACAGCCAGGTAAGGGTGAATGGAGGTTTGAGTGATGAGTTTTCTGTGAATGTTGGTGTGCAACAGGGGTTAGTTTTGAGCCCCTTTTTGTCTGTCATGGTACTTGAAGCCCTCTCATGTGACTTCAGAAGTGGAGTCCTGTGGAAGATGTTGTATGCTGATGATTTGGTGTTGATTGCAGAGCATGAAAGGGAGGCAGAGAAAGATTTAGGAAGTGGAGAGATGGTATGGGGCACAAGGGCTTAAGAGTAAATGCAGATAAAACAAATGTGATGATATTGGGTTGGTGGCAGTACTGTCAAAGAAGATGGAAAGTGACCATGTGTGATTTGCCACTAGGGCATGGGAAGTAATTCCATCTTGTGCAGTCTTTGTAATAAGTGGGTGAATAAGAGATGCAGTGGTATTAGAAGGAGACTGCTAGGTAATGTCGATTTTATGTGTGCGATTTGTTGGGGAGAGCCGGTGGAGATTGTCAGGCGTGAAAGGACTGAACTTGTTTGTCTGTTGAATGTGTGGAAGAGTTTTGTTATTTGGGAGACATGTTACATGCTGTGGCAAGAGTGAGGAATGGTTGGAAGAAGTTCAGGGAGCTGTTGCCTCTCCTGACATTGAGAAGGCTCTCTCTTCGTGCTAAGGGATCTTTGTATGTGGCATGTGTTAGTAGTGTAATGCTGTATGGAGTGAGATTTGGGCAGTAAAGGAAAAGGATATTCGCAGGCTCAAATGTACAGAAATGACAATGATTTGGTGGATGTGCAGTGTATCCCTGAGTGTGAGGCCTGGAGGGGCTAGGTTTATGATGGAAGAGTCGAGTGTATTGGTGTTGTGATGAGGAGAGGTAGGTAGACTGGGGTGGTTTGGGCATGTGGAGAGGATGAGGGTTGATAATTGGGTGCGGAAAGTGAGAAGTGTTAATGTTAGGGGTAGGGTTGTGAGAGGTAGACCAAAAAAGACCTGGGATGAGGTCATTAAGTGTGACTCAGGGATAAGAGACTGAATAGGGAAACTGCCAGAGATCTAGCAGCATGGAGAGCAGCCATTGGGTGACCCAGGCTGATGCATACAAGCATTTTGGAGCCTTCAAATACAAACAAAGAACATAAACACGATATATATACTATAACAGTAATATTGCATGGAAATGTATCACTTTTATAAAGGTGCCAACCCCAAAAAAGGAACCACGCACATATACTATACCTATGGCGCGGGCGCGGCAAGGTTTGAAACATGTGGGCAAATTCCCCTGGCTGCCGGAGAGCGAACCTCAGCCCTCACCCGCCTTTCAAACCCCGCTCAGTGTTTAGCCAGACTGCTTGTTATCTGATCACCCTCCCGTTCCTTTTTTTTTTTTTTTTTT
>JAGKTI010020218.1:0-11492 GCA_018397915.1 Birgus latro | reverse complement strand
TAGGAAGTTAGGAATAATGAAGAATTATCACCAGTTCATGATATGGTTGCGTGGCAAAGTAGAAGTAGAGGGAAAATAAAGACTATAAGAAACATGCAAACATAAAGAAAAGGCCCCAGATCACAAAGAACATGTATTTGTCAGTTGCAAAAGGTTCCATTCACAGGATGTGCAAGTTGTTCGTGACAGCAACTAAATGATAATGAGCTGTAATTGCAAATATCCCGGCAGCACTCACGCTGCTTATCTATCTATCTATTGCCAGACACCATAATCCCGTAAGGGGTGGCCATTTGACTTTGAGTTATTTTTTTTTTACGGGGAGGGGCACTAACCCTCCACCAACCCACTTGTTGACACGTAGGGAGCACGTATGGTTTGGTTATATGGTTACCACCCAGCGTTGTAAATGGTTTCTTGGCTTACAGGAAACCATTTGGCTTGTCACTCAATGTAATGCCACCTGTAAAGGAAAGAAAAGCAATAACAAGTGACAGGAATGATGGGAGAAATAGGAAGAAAGGAGGGCAGGCACAGAAAAAGAATGATAAAGGCTAAGGAAGAAGTAGGCAGCACTACATCAAGTGAGTGGATGATGGTCGCCACCACCTACCACTAACGCTGCTTATATCTGGGCTAATTCTAACCTCTACCAGAGATTTGAACCAAGGTGTCTATTGTGACAGTTTTCTGCTAGGTAACTGTGGTTGCTGATTACTTTGTGTGAAGTCAGACAATGGTTGGGTAAAACTTGGCAAACATAATAAGTTCCCATTCATATTGCTATTATGTTTCTTTAATCCTAAATCCTCTCATCTCACTAATGTTTTAATGGCTGTGTGGGTGTAAAGCTCTTCATCACTAATATTGGAACGTCTTTTCATTGCACCCGACATTGTTTTCAATTAATTACCGGCACTTCACGTGCTTATCCTTGACTGTTGTGTAAATGTTACCGGCACTGTGTGAAAAGGTACTGTATAGAATGCACAGGTATTTTATAAAAATGTCAAGCATTTTTTGGCAAAGTATGTTAATAATTAAGCTTATTTCATTCTGACTTCATATATTTTACCTAGGGATTTTAATAGAATGCCTTGGTATTCTGTAGAATTGCTAGCATTTTTAAAACAAAGTATAATAATAAACAACAGGGGGTTAGGGTGGGATAATCTTGGTTAAGTTTAAGTTACGTTAGGCTAGGTTAGATTAATGTAGAAGAACGCTTTGTTAAGCATTTACCTAAATTAACCTAACCTAACCTACCCTCATCGAACTAAAACTTAGCCTAGACTATCCCAGCCTAACCTAACCACAGCCTAAATTAACCTAACTTAAATGAAATGACTGATTGCACAATTTGCCTGTTTTCTGCAGTTTGGTCGTGTCTCTGCCCAGAACAAACTCCGTAATCACAGGAGGATATATATGTAAAGATAATCTTATCTTATACCTTTTCTTGAAGTTTTTGGTACGGTACTACATAGTTTACCTAGGCATTCTATACAATGACGGGTTTCCCACTTTGGCGGCAATAACACTCGCTCTCGCCTCTCATCCCCAGCTGATTCATGAAGCTATTGGCCCAGTGTTTCTGTGTTCTGCCGTCTGATTGGTCGGCAGGGTCTCAGTTGACGCACTAGAATTCCCCCAAAACATTCCCTACAGTTAAGGCTAGCCTTAGCTGAGGCCAATGCACGAAACTTAAGTCAGCCATAAGACAAGGCAAGGGGTGGTCGTGCATGGGCCTTAGAGGCAGCTGTAGGGCCGCCTTTAATATTTCATATAACGCCAGCCTTAAGGCTGCCTTCCGACGGAGGTTTGTGCATACCGGCCCTTGTCTGTTCGCCATTCTTGTATGTTTGTGTTGTCCCCTGCCCAATGCAACTGCCCAAGTAAACTGCCCATGCATGTTGGGTTAAGCCCCGACGTCCGTTCCTTCAACTAAAATTCACTTCCTAACCAACTGATTCTTCCCTTGTCCCCCTCTTACCTTCTGACTTCGTGGTGGTAACCCCAATGGTTTTGGAGCTTACTTTCCTAGCCTGTTGTTTTCCGACGATCTCGCTGGCTGTCCTGGTTGTCTACCAATCATCTCTCCGACCGGACGCGTCAGTATATCAGTGTGTCAAAGCAATGGGAAACTCAAACTTTGTCCAACCAAACCTCTCTTGCATTTGACAGCCGGCTTTCAAATTGAAAAATGCTCGTTAGGAACGTTAAATATGGCCGGCCGTTGGCAGACGTCGGCGTAATATTTACGCAGTGTAAATCCTCGTTTATAGCTTTCAGAGGTAAGTTTATAAAAATGCCCAGAAGCTGTGGTAATCCAGGAATAATAAATAGGTAACCTGTGAAAGACTCATTTCAGAAGGAAATATGGAAAGGCCGCGCCTGTCTGGTAAAAGAGAGAAAAAATAGCAACTAAAGCTTTAAATTTATTCAACTGAGTCTTTCAGACATTGTACGAAATTTATTTCAGTTAATTCTGTAGGATCCAGTCTTATTCTGCTGTTACAAAAGTTACCTACAGCTGGAGGGATTACGTATTTAAGAATATTTAATGGTCGAAATATTTTTATTGACCATAAGCATCATTTTGTGCTCATGAAAACTAATAAATTTTAATGCATGTTTTCACATTTTTATTTTATTTATGAAACCTGTTTCAAAAGACCATAAACACCAATCCCCCCAAGTTAACAAGCGTCAGAATCTGTACTGGGCTAAACTCACATCTCCCAGAAAATGGTGACAGGATGCATAATTTACAGTCTTAAGTATTTCAAAAGGTAAGACAGTGAACTTCACTTCCAAAGAAACCGGTTATATACCGGTACGATTGATAGTGGTAGAAAAGATATTGAATTAAGGACGGTAAAATTTTGCCTGTCCTCCAAACCTATAAATGTGACCTTGATCACGAACATTTTTCTGTATAAATTTTCCTTTATTTGGAATTTTTAGGCATCCAGAATGGTCAGGTAAGCAGTGAACTTCTTTTCCTGGAAAAGGTGAAGTTTGTACAGTATGTACAAAATGTGGAAGTGGTGAATTAAATATAAAGAGAGTGCTCTTGGCAGAATGTGGGTGGTTTGGCTCAAGCAGTTTCGCCCCTTTTGGTCGAAAACAACCATATTTTTTCCCCCTATTATCCTTCGTAATAATGCGCATTTTTCTCAAAAGTAAGTTCGTGATTGTGGTATTTAGGGTTAAAAGCTTTTATTGAGGCAGCAAGAGGGTGTAGAGTATCAGTAATAGGTTTTGTGTCGCGCATTTCAAGATTATTCCAGTCTCGGTTTGTCAACAAAGTAGGAAACTACTTTTGAGGTGTGTTTCAAGTGGCAAATAGCCTGTGTGCTTCCCATAGGCGGATCTAGGCGGCTATTCCGAGGGAGAGCCAAGCAAGAAAGGGGCGCCATAGACGGCTATTCCTGGGGGGGGCAAGCAAGAAAGGGGTGCCATAGACGGCTTTTCTTGGGGGGGGGGCCAGGAGTTAAGGGGGGGCTTGGGCGGTTTTTCTGGGGGGAGGGGGGGCAAGCAAGAAACGGGCTCCTGCATAGTAGCCAGTTTATTTAAATTTTCACTTCTTATTACGTATATATTTAATTCTTATGAGTAACTTTTGGAAGGTTAGGCTAGACATACAGTGAACGTTTTCTATAGGAAAACGTTCACTAACGTCCCCATTTCCACACATAAACACATGTATTAAAAGATACTTTTTGTGTGCGGCATCTATATATGTCTGCCCTGGGTAAGGGTGAGGTGCCCGACACTTCTTGCCTATGGCCCTAGGAGTTGAAAGGAACAAGAGGCACAGCAAACAACTGGAAGGAATTATAGAGGGGTGCCAACATACCTCTTTGGGGGGGGCCATGGCCCCAACGGCCACCCCCTAAATCCGCCAGTGGTGTTTCCTGGGGTGTATTGCGCTTTTACTATTGTGTTAATAGCTTTAGACATTAAGGTAAGGAAGTAAGCATGCAACTGTAAATATAAGAAAGAGAAAAAGAACAGAAGCACCTTGACCTGGCAGCTCAAGAATCAAATTATATTGTTACATCCTCGTCCCACACTGCCACAGGCTTCAACAGCAGTGGTTCTGTATAGGAAAACGTCACCCAGTGACTCTTCGTCGAGTCAGCCTTTCATTGTACACGAGATAAGGATGGGCGTAATCGATTACTTCGATTACCTCTAAAAAAAATGCAGTAATCGATTTTTTTCTATAATCGATTGCTTGAAACGGTTACTACAGAAGAATCACGGTTATTTTTGAGTTTTATCAGAAAAATATTTCCTTTGAGAAATATAAGAAAACGTTATATGCTTTGAACGTTTTCTTTAATGCCACTGGGCGCAAGGCACTGGTAAGGCGCGGACTGGAAAGTATTATTTGCCAGACAGTGAGTATATTGCTGGTCAGTACCCCTAGACAGCTGGCATTAGACAGGAATGATAAAAAAAAAAAACATATTTAGGTAGATTAAGATAAAACCACAATGGCATCATCTGCCGGCTGAGTGTGTGTGTGTGTGTGTGTGTGTGTGTAAGTAATGAGTTCGATAACTTCTCATAGAAATTTAATACAGAGACAGGGGAGGCAGGGCAGACGATACAAAGGAGTCAGGGGCTGCCTGGATTTGTGGCCACAGAGCAGAGGGCAGAGAGAGGAAAGGGCAGGCACTCAACAGAGGGCAGGGAACAGACTGTATACTTCCTGAGAAATAAAACTGACTGGAATTAACAGGAATAAAATACTTGTTCATAATATACCGGTACTGGCTGTAAGTAATCACTGTAAACACTCACTAAATTAGGCAGATAATGGTTATACTTGTGAACTGGCTGTAAAAAACCATTGTAACTGCTAACTAAATTAGGCTGATAATAGTTTTACCTGTGAACTGGCTGTAACTAAATTAGGCTGATAATGGTTATACCTGTGAACTGACTAAGAAATCATTGTAACCACTCACTAAATTTGTACGAGTATAGCGACTGACTCCTTACTGTATCTATACCAGTAGAACTGGTAGATACAGTGAGGAATGCGCCTTGAAAAACAAACATATAAACCCAGATTCCAGTAATCGGAGTGGTAATCGATTAGTAATCGATTATTTTCCCTAAAGTAATCAGTAATCGTGATTACCAATAAATGGTGGTATCGCCCACCACTAACAACAAGATCAACTCAGGCGTCGTAATAAGTCTTCACACGTTCGTTGTCTTTATTTTCCAAGTAATTACATTGTCTACTTCACAACTCCATAGCTACGCTAACTTCACAAGGCCACAAGTAAAACTGACTGAAACTCCTCTATTCTCTCCCCCATCGTTTTATAACCTTGCTACTCGAATGTTCTTGGACGTACTCCCAGCAACACTGTGTCGGAGACATCCAAAATATTCCAGAGCTTATTTACATTACGTAGCACTACTCTAATTGCTTTGGCATACATACTGAAATTCAATTACGTAATATAACAATCATCCAAATAGAACAATATAGAGGAAAAAAAAGTAAAAATTAACGCATAACTTTACAAAATACCTCCGCTCACAACAGGCCACCTGGCAAATCTCACTAGCAACTGAAAATGTGCAAACCTTCGGGAATTTTTTACTACCACCTAACTATCACTCCTGCTGCTCAACAGTAGCCTATGTTTCCAAACATAAGTTGAATGTTTGGGACCGGTGTTATTTATTTATTTAGTTTTAGGACTGGACAGTTTACCTCATTTGACAGCATGAACTGGTAATGAAAGCTTACCTACCTTTGCTGTACCGTATGCATCTCCCTCTGGACCAAACTGCTCTGACGGTATTTCCCGAATACATCCACAAGCTATCTGTTTTTAGGTATCAAGGTTATTAATAGGTTATCTTCACCTCAGTTATAAGACCAGATAGTTCACAGCGTCTCAGTAAGCAGTCTGTTTCGCTGGATAACTTGCTGATTCCATGTTGATATACAATGATTTTATTTTTTAGGAAATGGTTAGGATTACGGCAGCTAGAATTCTTTCTGGTGTATCATGCTCCACTCCACCAACAAATGTTCCTCTGCAGAGATTGTATGTAGGGTGAGAAGTGCTTGTAAGTGAGATTGTTGTGTTGGAGTGAGGACCGGCCTATCCCTACCGAAGCAGGGACGATGCAGCCATGTATCTACCCAGTGGCTTAGGCAGTCTGTTAGAGACTGTATGTAGGGTGAGAAGTGCTTGTGAGTATAATTGTTGTTATAGTGGCTTTGTCTGAGAACCAAGTGTACTCGGCCCGCCTTAAGCCGATTGGGTGTGAGCTTACTAGCATGCGACACTGGTTCAACCACAGCACCCCTAAAGGGGGTATCACACGGTACCTGAAATCATGGTTTGCCGACGAAATCGTGGTAACCGCCCGCGAAACCGTGGTAGCCGCCGAGGATTCCGTCGGCAAAATCCCTTTCCATCTAGACCCATTCCGTGCCCACGGAATCAGGGACAAAACTTTTTTTTAAGTTATACTTCCCTCCTAGAGTGCCTATTACTTTCCATTATATATATTATTAATTATGAAAGCTTAAATAACCTTTTATATCGTGCAGGGATGAAATAACGATGTCGATAATTCAGTTGTTTTTATTGGGGAGCGCGGATACAAGTTAACACTCAACGCTGGGAGGAGTATTGTACATCGCCTTCGTTCAACACTGGGTATACGATGGCATCTGGGCAGATATTATGCACAAGGGCTGCTAAAAATGGCCTCATTGAAAAAATCAAGCCATTCCCTTGTCTTTGGGATCACAGGTATCCCATGTTTCACAAGAACACCTACGGTGTGGTGTGTTTGTTTACATTTTTGCCGACCGTCGGCGGCGTTCGAACTTCGAGGAACGTGTGTGATAGGGTTTGTGCCTGGTTACAGCAAACCAGGAACGCGTTCCATTGGCAAACCATGATTTCAGGTATCGTGTGATACCCCCTTAATGTCCGCCAAAGCAGTACTTGGTCGGAAGCGCGCTCCCAGAGTTTATCACGCTGGCGGGGCGCGAACCCTCGTTCTTCAGTGTACGAAAACTCACACTTTATCACTGAACCACAGAGAATTGAGCGGTTATGTTTGGTGGTTCAGTTAGGTTAGAAATAAGTTAGGTTAGGTTAGGTTAATGCCGCTACAATTCAGCTTAAACCGCTAGAATTTAGCGGTTATGGTTAGTGGTTCAGTTTGGTTAGAAATGGGTTAGGTTAATACCGCTACAATTCAACTTAAACCGATAGAATTTAGCGGTTATGTTTGGTGGTTCAGTTAGGTTAGAAATAGGTTAGGTTAGGTTACAGCTGCCTAGGATTACGGCAGCTAGAATTTTGCAGCGGGGCCATAATCCTAACCACGGCCTATTCTTTATGCATAGCACTATTCCTTTTCGGGTTCCAGATCATTTTTGTACATTTGAGCAGCTCCGGAGTTGCCGGTACCGTTTGATGTCTTACTGTGTGTGACAAAAAATCGAATATTAGTTGGATGCTCAGCGTGCTGGCACTTCAGTATTTACTAAAACGGCCGCACGTCTGGGATTTGAAAGTTGACGTTCATGCAGACCCTCAGTAACATAGCTTATAAGAAAATATTGAGGTTTTAAGTGCGGAACGAATCGCTAGGGAAGAGGTAGGAAATCTCCAGAACAACTTACACAAGATTCTTATTTCAAATAACCTTTGCTATCCATATCTCATTCTAGTAGTCCAGTCACTCTTTTAGGAGCTGCCTAGCATGAGCCAACGGGCCTACCGCAGTTATACTCACTTCTTATGTAAATGCCACGCCAATGGGAAGGTAAACCCCCAGAATTTCGCATTATTATCACCCTTTCACTATGGTGACAGTATTTCTCAACATTATAATCGGGCAACTCAGCTGCCCTCCCTATCCCCTGGAAAGAGGGTGGTGGACTATTCAAGGGCAATGTTGCATGTAATCCACAGGGTTCACCTCCACATGAACTGGATCAGTAATAACAACAACGTCTGTAAGTGAGGGGATTAAAACAAACTCTGTTATCTTATTTTCGTACAAGAAGTCTGCGATGAGCTGAATAAAACAATTAGTGACTGCAAGAATAAAGGTAGCGATAAATGAAATGTCATCAGACTGGAGTGGTTAAAATAAATGACCCCCCCTCCCCCCAAAAAAAGTGACCATTCCCGTTGCTGGCTTACCATTTAAAATCCTCAGTGGTGCTTTCTAACTGAGTCATATATGATTAGGATCTGCTTACACGAGAAATCCTGTAGATGGTAGCCTACACCATGAGACACACAGTAGAACAGGAACTTGCTGAAAGAAGTTAAGTCCTTGAATCTGAGGACATTTTTTATTACGTTCTTGCTACCTTCAAACAGTTTTATTCAGCTTAGGAAAAGAAATCTGGTTGTGAAAAAATTAATGGAAACTTTTAGCCACGTCTCTACAAATGGCCTCAAAAGTCGTCTGAAGGTACCAAGAATAAAATACAAAATACGTCATCTGCTAAATGATAATTCCACATGGCTAACCCCCTTCATTATTGTGTCTTTTTATTGTTTTATTGTCGCTTCAAAAATTGCGAGACGGGCAGAAAAGTATGAGTGAAGTGGAAGGGGGAGGTAGACCAAGGATGAAGTGGAGGGAAGAGGTGCAGAGGTAGCTAAGACAGGAGGATTTGAGTTGGGGAAAGGGCAATTTGATGGCATAAGACAAGGTGACACGTAGGCGATTTGTGATCACCCCTCAGGGGCGGATCCAGGAATATTTCTGTGGGGTTGACCATACCAGTTTCCAGCGTAACGAGGGTTTGGCATCCCCTTTCAGCCACTATGTACAGGTACTTTAACATTTGTCAGCCAAGGTAGTCAGTGAAAGATGCAGGCTGTGTACTAGTATGTAAAATACTTTTTTTTTTTTTTTAACATCAGTGTAATAAAGCAGGGGTGTTAATTGCGTAGGCAGCATGGGCAACACCCCTGGATCTGCCCATGCCCGTTCCGGGATTTAGGTGTATTGCTATTGATACGTACTCCATACAGTTTAATTCGGTTTAAGATATTACCCATTGTGAATGAGCAAAAAAAAAAAAAAATCCCTTCACTGGTGGTAACAATTTGGTAAAACTGGCGCCATCTACGAGTATTTTCATCAACTCTCTCTCTCTCTCTCTCTCTCTCTCTCTCTCTCTCTCTCTCTCTCTCTCCTTACATGTATCTGACAAGGAGTAAGATTTGGGAGTAATTATTAATAACAGACCATCACCATAACACCATATAAATGAAAAAGTAAGGAACATGTATAACTTGTTAACGAATATGAGAGTAGCCTTTACATACATCAATGAGGAAATGGTAAAGATAATTACATCATTTATAAGACCAACCCTTAAATATGCAGCAGTAGTATGGAACCCACACTTGAAAATGTATGTCGAGAGGATTGAGAAGGTACAAAGAGCAACCACAAGATGGATGCCAAGCCCGAGAGATCTTAGCTACGAAGAAAGACTTGATAAGCTACAATTACTAACATTAAAAGAGAGAAGAAAAAGTGGCGATGTGATCATGCTATATAAATATGTCGAAGGAAAATATTGACATTAAGGAATATATGTAGTACCTAGAGTCATCCTCAAAAGGACACAGCAAGAAATTGTATACGAAAACATTAAAGAAAGATATGACAAAATTCAGCTTTCCAGACAGGGCAAGAGATCAGTGGAATATATTACCGGAAGAAGTCATGTGTGCTAAAAACATTCACAGTATTAATGAAAAATGTGATAAAATAGTATTAAAAGACGGGCCACAACAAGCTTGACTCAGTCCTGCAAAAGTACAATTAGGTAAGTTAGGTAAAAATACACACGTCGATCAGAGCTAACACCCGCTCTCTCTTCGCGAGCGTGAGTGTACAAAGAGGTCTCGTCAATTCGCTTGTGGATGGGAAGGGTACGGTGGTGAATTGGTCTACTCAAATCCAGGATTTGGATCACCGCGAAGAGGGGGGAAGGGTTTAAGAAACACTGACATGAAATTATCAGGTAGTGTCAAGAATTTAAAAAAAGGCATAATGAAGAAGTTTAACCAATAGAAGTGATTACCAATCGGGGGATCATGGCCCCTGCATAGCCATAATGTATTTCTGAAAGGGTCGTGAGGGATAATTTCGAGGCAGAATTTCCGAGGTTTCCCTTTTCCACCAAGTCTACTCGTTGGGAACATACCTGGAGACCCTGCAGGGTAATTCCTGGGATTCAGAAGCGATTCATCTGCTAAGGACACATTTGGGGAGGACCGTGATGGAGTTTTAATTGATCAGTGGTTCCTATGCTGTCATCAGCAAATAGGCTATCCGAGTGTTTCTGAAATTCTTGCCTTCCAGTGTTTGCGAATCTATGTTCTAAATGCCGAACATCAAACTGAAGCAGCAAAATACAGGTTCAAGATAACAGTTGCTGTGTCATCACTGTAACTCAATCACTGATATACCGGTAACAGTTGGTTAGAAAAATGTTATCTGAATCTTATCTTGCACATAAATGAACACTTTTTGAGTATTCATTTGTGTGTGAGGACCGTGTCCTTAAATCTGACTACCTGAGTTGTTGAGTTGTTAAAATATAATATCCAGCATGCTCATCAAAGAAAGGTGCACAGTGGCAGGCTAGATGGGACCACCGAGGTTATAGTATTTTGTTTAAGACGGAAGAGTTAGGAAGCACTGCTTTAGAATGATGTCCACATGAATTTTGGTCGATGATAATGACGCTAATGATTACATCGATGATAGTGATGAATATGAAGATGCCGATGATAATTATATTATTATTATTATTGTATTTATTATTATTATTATTATTATTATTATTATTATTATTATTTGTTGTTGTTGTTATCATCATCATCATCATCACAGCATTATTATCATCATCATTTCTTCTTCTTAGTGTACGAGAACTCGGAGATACAGGGCAAAATGCTCAAAATGGTTTGTATGCGCAGACTGTGTTCAGTGTACCCACCACATGACTGATACGGAAATGCTGTCGAAATATCCAGTCAGCTGTCACAGATAGAATGTTATCATCGGTGATGGTGATATCTCCAGGGTCATTTGAAGGTCTTGGTCTATGCGGTGAAAATTCAGTGCTTCTCAGTTTTCTGCATCATCGTCGTACGTAACACCATCACTGCTCATACCACTGCCTGTGTAATTTGTGCCTCAGTAATGAACACACTGAATACTTTCTGTGTATACACGTCATTTTTAGCATTTTGCTTAATGATTCCAAACTCACATATACTCTGTAGCATTAATGATACTTTTTATCATTATAGCGACTGCTATCATATTTTTTCATTAATACTGTATTATCTTCTATCTGTATTAAAACCATGACTCAAGCTATGGAGAGAGAGAGAGAGAGAGAGAGAGAGAGAGAGAGAGAGAGAGAGAGAGAGAGAGAGAGA
>JAGKTI010020217.1:0-16483 GCA_018397915.1 Birgus latro | reverse complement strand
GTGTGTGTGTGTGTACTGTCATTCAGTGCTTCTTATCCCCCATAAGGTGTGTGTGTGTGTGTGTGTGTGTGTGTGTGTGTGTGTGTGTGTGAGGGCATGCTTAATACAGGGATCAGGCCACAACAACATGCCTCCTTTGTGTGCTAAGTGGAGTGTCCTGCGTGCGTTACACTTAAGCGGCTTTTTAACCACTTATCCCAACTGCTAACCATTTATGCCACGCAGTGATCATAAGGTCGAGTCCACACGTGTGCTCGGGCAACACAATAATGAACGAGCAGCAAACATGTTGGGAACAGCAGCGTCCAGATCATGTTGGCAACACCATGATGAAGTCTCAGCTGCCTGATATGAACACACTTATCCCATCGCCTCTGCTGCCAGTGTTCGAAGCTGCATACATCTGTCCAAATACTGCTGCATACATGTACCGAGCACACACAAAAAAAAAAAAAAAAAAAAAAAAATCGCAGCCCCAACCCACACCAGGAGACTGTGAAACTTGTGCGATAACTAATAATACCATAGTTAGCCCTCAAAACGTTTCCTGTTGTGTTCCCGGATGCTATGACAACGCTTTCTCTCAGCACCTCCTCCTCCTCCTCCGCTTGGAAACAAGGTTATGGATGTAAATGTAAAATACGTAAAAGTAAAATATGTAAAATTTAATCAAGGGAGAGTGTCAGACAGCCTCCTAATGCAACAAAACTACCGACTGTTTTCATGTTCCTGTTGCTACGTGTATAATATATAAACGCAAATACCGGTACCCTATGTGCACGGTATATTATGTAAAATTTAACAGGGATGAAAAAAAAACTCCTAATCCAACGAGTCTGAGCTTGAAATATGCAGACTTCGCTTCACCGCAAGTCCGCCAACAAAACAACTCGGCACGAACAGAACCTTTAACCTTGGTATCGTCCACTTCAGCGGTCTACAGACGTGTCCCTGCTACAACAGACGAGGATACATACAAGGGACACCCACTTGAACCCGGCGATGTGTCTTTTAATCACGACCATCATCCACTCACTTGATGCAGTGCTGCCTACGTCGTCCTTCACCTTGATCACTCTTTTTCTGTCTGCCCTCTCTTCCTATTTCTCCCATCTTTCCTGTCACGTTTTATTACCCTTCTTTCCTTTTCAGGTGGCTTTACACTGAGCAACAAGTCTAATTATTTCCTGTAAACCAGGAAACCATTTACAACGCTGGGTGGAAACCATATAACTAAACCATGCGAATTCCCTACGTGTCAACAAGCGGCATTGGGATTTCACGGGTTGCTGGATTTAGACATCACGGATTAAATTTTTCGAAATGTTGTATGGCGGTAGTGTTATTTTTAGACATTAGGACTCACAAGCAAGCCTACCTCCGGTTGAATCCAGTATATACGCTCACTGATTTCAGAGCTGAGCACAGAGTTAAGTAGAGGGAACTTTGGAGATGAGTGTGATACGGTGTAGTTGTGTTTCTTTTGTTTCTGACAAAAGAAAGTATACACCATACATTTGTGTTTGTCTTTCTTAGCTGTAAGTTTTCTATCTATATCTATACAATGCCGGTCAGCAAGCGGGTTAGAAGAGGGTTTGTGCCTCTCCCTGTAAACCAACGAGCTAACTCAAAGACAAACAGCCATCCCTTACGACATGGCGGCGACTGGCTATAATAAACAGAGATACAGACAGACCTTCAGACGAGGCTTTTCGAACTGGTCTGGAGGGGTGTTGATGTGGTCCTCATTAACCCCTTCCTTATTTATGAGATGTCTTTCCTCGGATCTATTTCACTTAGCTAAGACTCCTAGCACCTTCAGTATGACAGGCCCTTAAGAGTATCTAGAAGCATTTTTTTTTCTTTAATGCAAGGAAGAAGAAACTAGCGATGTTGTTCCCTCCAAGAAAAGAAAAAACAAGATAACGGAGAGCCATTTAACCGTCAAAATACGCCGAAATATGTCACCTGATTGAATGAGCTTAAAAGCCAAAAGCGTCTGACCACCGTCACAAAAACATTTAAGTTCTAATACGAGGAATGCTTTACTGATTTTACGTATGAGAAATTTCGTGCAAGAGACTAACGAGGAGTTTATGTGAGTGAGGTGGAGAGGGAGAGAAGAGGGAGGCCGGGGATGAGCAGGAGGGATGGAGTGGAGAGGAGGTATATGAGAGATTGGTGTGTGAGCTGGGGGGAGGGCAGTGAAATGATTGAGGACAGGATGACGGAGGCGATTTGTTTGTGGCCACCCCTTACGGGATTAAAGTGTCTGGCAATAGACAGATAGACTGATACTTTTACTCCGCTCCTTGCTCATAACCCTCCAACAAACTACTGCCTATCACTAACATGAAGTATTTCCAATTTTTATTCTTGACTTTCTGAGACTGTTATTCAGCGTAGTAGAGAGTTTTCAAATTAGACAGGCCTAAATGAGACAGCCCTAGCATGTATTCAGCATGGACGGTTGGTATTAGTGGCGAAGAGGTGACATGTGAAGGTGTAAGCACGTAAGAGGACAGCTGTCTCCGTGAACGAGCTGCTAATCTATGACCCGAGTCGCAAACGTTAAAAAAAAAAAAAAGTTAAACAACTTTTATTAACCTCTTCCCTGCTCCTTCAGCTGGATATCTGGGTGTGATCTACACACAATGCTTGAAGCAGTTCATCCAGACGGCGTGGGTACGAAGGTCGTGGTCAGCTAAGTGACGCACATCAGCCTTAATCTACTTTTTTTGTTTTATACTACTTATCCACAAATAACAGACTACTGGGTCAAGTTTGCGACAGCCTACACGAATACTGAAATAATGTCATTATTATTTTCCGGGTAGCTTACATTTTTTTAATATAAAGTGATCATCATTGTAGCAGACTTAAAGAATTACCGAAATGCATGAGGAAGTCAGAATAAAACTGCAATAAAACGTAACAAGTCATCACCCATTTCCCCACTAAAATCTTCAGACGGTACAAACGACCCCTGTGGCAAAGCGATTATCCTTGCCAGCACATCTGCCATATATTCTACATCAGAGGAAGTCAGCCAGAACGTCCTAGTACTAGAACTTGACTCTCCTGATAAATACAGACTAGATATGTAAAATTTACCAACCAACAACGCTCTAGACCCACATGAAATTCCTCCAATTGTTTCGAAAAAGTGTTCCCCAGAGCTTGCTTCTGTTCTAGCTAAATTATTCAGACTATGCATACGCACTTCTTCATTCCCTAATTCTTGGAAACCCAATGTCCACCCAATTCCAAGGAAAGGAAGTTCCTCTCATCCCTTTGATTACAGACCAATAGCAATCACGTCCTCTCTTGGCAAAGTATTTGAAATTGTAATGAATAAGCACATAGTTAAACGTCTTGCTTCCAACAACTTAATTAGTTATAAACAGCATGATTTTCTGACTCACATCATCCATCAGTCAACTGACCAACATGAAGAAACTCATGCAGCAGCCCCTGTTATTTGACAAAGTGTGGCACCGTTCCCTACTCTCCAAACTCCCTTGCTATCGGTAACGTCTTTTGTTCCTCTGATTTCCTCATATCTAAGCGACAGAAAGATAAGGGTATATGATGAACACTGTATTACAATTTCCACTGAATTAACGCCAGCATGCCAAAGGGATCAGTTCTGGTTCCAACCCTATTCCTAATTCATATTAATGATCTCTTATCTGTCACCCATAATCCCATCCATTCATATGCAGACGCCTCAACACTTCACAGTTCATTCACACTTAAACAACCATTCACTAAGTTTAATATCTCTAACTCACAACTCAATACATCCATCTCTATAAATCAAGACTTATCTAGGATCACTGAATGGGAGCAAGATAACCTTGTCTCATTTAATGCTATTAAAACCAAATATATGCAGTTTACTAACAGACAGATGTTGTGCCAAATTCCTATGTTACCTTCAGTGTTACTAATATTCCTATCTCCAAAAGTACTGAAATTCTCGATGTTTCACCTAACAATGCCGTCAAAGAAATTGGATTATTGCTGAGTTCGTAGCTTCGTATGAGTCATGTGCGTTCCAAGCTGGAATATTGCTCACCCTTGTGGAATGGATGTGGAGACGTTGCACTAATACATCTAGACAAAATTCAAGGCAAAGCTGTTAGAATTATTCAAAACCCTGCTATTACAAATAAAGTAGGCTACCTTCCCTACAGGTAAGACGGAATGTTGTTTCCCCTGCATTATTTTAAATACGGTACTTTTATGGCAAATGCTCAGACGAAGTTGCATCCATTGTGCCACCTCTCCAAGCTACACGGGCATCTGATGCGCTCATGACTGGACTGTCACACTGCAGAGCTTCCGCCTATCAGAAATCGTTTTATTCCCTGAACTGCACCTCTTTTGAACTTGCATCCCCAGGTGTTTTTCCCCAAACCTCAACCTACAGCTGTTCAAGTCCAACTGTTACAAATTTTCAATGAACGGAGGACACCTGTAGGCTTGTATATGGTTTATTTTTCATTCGTTTGTTTTTCCTTCCAGTTCTTGGGGGAAACAGCCTAGGTATATAGATAGATAGATTTTAAAAAAATGGCGGCAACATGGCAACCTCCCTAGTAAACACCACTGGCAACGTAAACAAATCTAACTTCTCCTTAGTAGGCATAGTATCTGTTATCTCCGTAGCATCTGATGTTATATATCAATTGCACAGTAATAAAAGCTCTATCAGACTTGAAGCATCCGTTGAATTAAGGCTTGCCTAATTCTGACCATTTTTTTTTCTTTTCCCGTACCTAGCCTGGTTGATGGCCACAACTGAAAAATCATCTCCCGACTACTTACCAGGTAACAATAGAACATACAGTATATGCTGTATAATTAAAGTTTACTTTTTCCTGTGGCCTAAGCCTAAAACTGGATTATTCTCAGCTCCACCGAAATGAGGCTTCCACTGTTCACGAATGAAAATATGGACGCTTGTAAACGACCAGAATACTCACCCTCAGTTTCTTCAGTCATCAGCACTTCTCTGACGACTCGACATTGAAAATATGTCATCAGCACTCTCCTGGGTAATTCACAGTCTCATCTGGATGTTTTGTGAGTAACCACTTGTCATAACGTAACTACTTCACCGAATTATTGAACAGTACACTTTATCAACACTGACTTCGACGCTTCACTTGAAGAGTCACGTGACGTGAGTCACGTGACTACAGTTTCCTGGACAATTTTTTGCGGGGTCACAATACGACCATATCGTAATTTTTACAGGCCTGTTTATAATTAATATTTTCAAAACAGTTCACACTTACTCAGATGATGTAAATAATGTATGATATCTTCCAAGTGTGCATATTCATTGTGAGTGTAAATAAATAAAACTGTGGCATCAGTCCCCACCACCTTGACTTGACTGAGATTCTCGTCAGTATGCAGCCATTTCCTACACCTGAATGGCATAAAAACAAAAAATCAACAATATGGCTCTTTTTCTTTTTTATATCATTTTTTCGTGACCAGCATTAAACTCTAATGTTAATCTCTTGCCACAGCTTAGCATTCAAGGAGAGACGGCAAGTTTATCCCAAGTTGCTGGAGAGTTAGCAGTTCTAAATTAGACCAAATTTACAAAGTTGGCAATTTTGAGCCAAGTTAAAGGAGAATTTGCAGTTTTAGACCAAGTGGACAGAATTCATCAACTACTGCATGACATTCCACAATGCCATAACATCTGCAATGTTGCCCAAGATTAATCTGAGCACGCCTAAGTTGCCCTTCTGTACACCCTCCTCCTTTTGAGGAACAGATGTAGCCAGAGGACATTTTTGGGTAAATTTTTGGAATTATATCCAACTATCAGACACTGAAATTAATATGAACAACACTGAAATTATGCAGTTTTAAACACATTATCTTCTCTATGCATCTGTTGCAAATGTTTTTTTACATACAGTACTTAGAAAATAAGGATGGGGAGAGGAGATTATCCAGCTTCTATTTTCTATTCTTATTACTTCAACATTCTTAATACTTTAGTATTCCACAGACTTTTCTTCCTTAGTACATTCAGTTAATGGGTGTACTTGTGTATATGCTGCTAAATTTTACTACTTATACATGACTGTGATTTGTCAGCTGGGTGTTTTCATGCCATTGTGCACTTTCTCATTCACATATACCTTATAGGGCCCTGTCTTGCTTTTAACAGGTCTGACAATGCTGGTTGAGGCATATATTTAAACCTCCAGATATGTGACCTAGTGGTCATGACGTAAATTTACGTAGGGCGGGTATTCAACCCCCAAAATGAAAATGGTTCAGATGGCCATGGGTGTCAGAATATCATTAAGAAAATACTGCAGGAAAAGTTAAACAAAAGTTACTGATACCAGTGGAGTTTTTATTGCGCCACAAATGTACATAAATATAAGAATCACTCCTCGCATATGTTCCTAACTCAGAATTAAAAAGTTGTGAAAGAGAGATCATTGCGTTGGAGACTGAAAAGGGAGGAGTCATAAGCAGGCAGGAAAGGATACACTTGGACTGCGGGTTGAAGTCTAAGTGACTTCGGAGGCTTCATAACATCTCTCCTTTAGGAACTGTTTTGCATATTACACCTCCTGATTCTCTTGTATTCAGTTTATATCTTTTTACTCTCGGCATGGCTTATATTAGCAAAATACAGGAGAAAAATTAAATGTAATGTGAAGCATAAATCACAAAGGTACAGGTGTTACAAAATCTCCAAAGCCATTCATATTCTTAAAATTGAGTGTGTGAAAGGTCCACAAGTCCCAACATTTCGCAAGTCTTTTGTGGAATGCCTGCAATTACTGAATCTGATCAGCCTGCACTCCACATTAGACTTCAATAAGCAAAAACTGAAAAGCTAGAAATTAGGTCTTCATTACATCCTTCAGAAATTGTTGACAAAATCTTAAGGTTTGTCTTCCAATTCACAGTCTCACATTTATGAATTCCAACTAATATTAGTTTGAGTGTGGGAGCTGAATTCTACACTATCTGATGTTGTTAAGTTAGATACATAATTTCTCCGAAATTGCTGCTAAGATACAGGTTTAATTTGTAGTACATCAGTTAGGTTTTTGGACAAGTTTATATAAAATCACTTCCAATATGAACCTGAAAACAAAATGTATGAACTACACATTCTTTCTGTTTTTTGGTGAGATTCAAAGTAAGATACAAGTCTTGGCAGTAGTACAATAAATCAGTTACGGGTTTACCAAAAAATGTGTATTAAATCACCTCTGAATATGGAACCAGAATCAATGCTTAACCTATTCATTCCCTTTTTTCATCCAATGAGATTTCTGATAAGATACAAATCGGTTTCGCAGTAAGGATATTAGCCAAAAGAAAACAAAGTCACCTTTGAATGCGAATCTGAAAATATAGAATTTGGGAATTATACCTTTTTACACTAGTTAAATCGACCCAAACATTGAGCAAAAATGCAAAGGCCCAAATTTTCATTATTACTGGAAACTTTGTAGTACTTCATGGTGGTTTATTTTACATATTACACCTCCATATCCTCTTGCATGCTATTTACATCAATCTAATGTTGACTTAGAGTGAATCAATAACATGAAAGAAAATATTTGGGTGAAAGAGGCAAAATACCCTTAAATCACTTAAACTGATATGCTACGAAAGCTCCAGAGTAAACAAGAATGAGACAGGCCACATGCAAATAACAACGTGCCACCTCGAGCACATAAGCCATTAATTCCACAAGTCACAAACACAAAGCACAGGAGTGCATCACCATACATTTGACATAATACCACAACTTGATAATTTGGGAAAGCTGATGCAATATGCCAATACTACTAACTACTACCCCTCTTCCACATTACAAACCAAAAAAGTTTATCTCCTCTCAGTATATGTGAAAAGTAATATACAGTATTACAATTAATCTGACATGTTGAAAAATGAGAATGAAATATTTAGAGTTGGGATCAGGTGATCCAGTTCCTTTTTCTTCCCCATAACTACAGTTCAGCTCCACTAGCTACCTACAACAGCATTAGCCTTGGTCTCTGGAAGGCAAATTTTGATACACCTGCTTCTGATAAACTGGGCTGTTAGGTAAAGTGTGATGAAACTGGAACAGGTTTGGATTCCTGAGATGGGACAGGGGGCAGATTATGTGGGGAGAAAAAAAAAAATGCAGTCAATTTTTATTCTGGTAATCAGTTCCTGTTTCAGCTGTAATTCAGTTGCTGGTATTAACCCCTTCAATACAATGACATCTTTTTCACTTTTGCTACTCAGACAACATTATTCAGCTTTAGTGAAACATTTCAAAATAGCAGTGTTAGTTAGTCCTATTTAATCCTTTCATAATTATAAGCCCTTCCCAAAGTGAATCATCTGAACATACCAAAAAAGAACTTTAAAAACTGTCACCCATACTTAAAGGGTTATCACAAACATATGGATGAAGGTCTTTGGAACGGAATGACGGGGGGACAAAGCTCGATTTATACACTGGCAATTTTGACCTGCTGGCACATCAGTAAGTTCATTTACATAGTAACAGCATTCCAACACCCATATACTGTCAGTGATTAGAGTAAGGCAAGTGGGACAGAGGAGAGTGAGATGAACTGATGAAAAGAAACGTGAAGTGGAGGTGGATGGAGGAAATGCAGGGTGGCCCATATTTTACGCCTCTCAGTTCTCTTGCATTGTGGGGACGACTTGATCAGTGTTACCATCTACCCTGCAACATTTCCTATTTCCCACATCTCTTTTCATGCTTTATGGTGTCTCCTTCTTTACATCCATTGATAGCATGGCTGAATTCTATATTCATGGAGCAATGTAAGTGTCTGGGTTACTCACACTAGCGGAACGAGTCATCCCCACCTGCAACAAAAACAAAAGAGCGCAGTCTACGAACCATCTGGTGTGCTGAAGTGGTGGACAAGGGAAGGAGGAAAAAACAAATACAGTTCATCATGCACCATTTCAGTACCATGACGTCATTCGACACTTGTTTTGCTACCCACTGATGATTTTATGCAGCTTTGGGGAGACCTCCTGCAGTAAAAATGACGTCTCGCCTAAGTTGAATAAAATCATCTGGAGGTACCCAGAAAATAATATAATAGACATCATTGAGGTGAAGAGGTTAGAGAAGGCTACATGAGAGTGCAAGTGAAGGATGTTAAAGTCAGAAATTGAATAAAAAGTATTGAATGAAAAACAGTAGATTAGGATCAATAAGAATGGGGTGGAGAGGAGATTAATGAAAAGATATGAGGCGAAGAAAGGGAGAAAGTAGGTAGCATGCGAAGAACAGCAATAACAGATAATAAATGCGGAGAGTGAAGGTGGTGAGAGGGGTGTGTGATGTGTGCTAGTCACTAATTATGTGTGATGCAGCGTGAGGATATGTACTGTACACTGCTTATGTACAAAATATCACATTATGAACTGCTCTGTGAACCCATGTAAAATAAACCACCAAAAGAAAAAAACGAATAATGGACATAACCGGTAAATGTAAAAAAAAAAAAATCTTGTTTACATCCTATAGCACCAGTTGCTTCTACAAACAGAAATTAAAAGTTAACTCCAGTCGGATTATGTTTTTAATATTTTCTTCTTGCTTTCTCCAGACGATTTTATTTTGCCTAGATTTTTCAAACTGCTGGGGTTAACTAGGGCCTTTAAAAAAAAAGGGAAAAAAAAAAGCCCTTTCATAGTTTTAGATTGTCAGGAGGAAGCAAGAATAAACTGAACTAATACAGCATCATATTTACGGAGTTACTTGTACTATATGATAAAAGATACAATGATTCTTGAGGGAGTAAATGTATGTATATATAAAACACAAAATACATAAAATAGTCCTTTACAAAACCTGGCCATACACAAAAGACTGAAAAGTGTATACCTCAACAAAATCTATTAAAAAAATAATTACACGTATTATTTAGCTTTCCCTGAACATTATTATACATGCATGCACTCACAGACACATCTTCTCATGCACTCTTCACTTGATTCACGGTGTAGCTTGGTGGCAGAAATCCAGGGTGATAGGATTAAATTCTTTCTTAGAGACAGAATGATCCAGAATTGAATGCTGACTTTCCTCAATACAGACTAACACAAAACCGAACATCAGCCTTACTACACAATGATACAGAACAGAATACTGGATTTATTTCTAACAGAGCAAAACGTTGCCTCTCCAACATACACAATAATACAGAAATGAACATTGGCTTCCTAGATACATAATAATACAAAAATGAACATTGACTTCCTTGATACTGATGCAAACAGGCTTTTCTAAATACACAATAATACAGAACCAAATGCTGACTTATCTAAATAAATAATGTTACAGAATCATATGTTAACTTTCCTAGTAATACAAAATTATACAGTACCAAACACTGGCTTCTCAGGAATAATGATACAGAACCAAATTCTGATTTTCAAGATACAGACTTGAACAATGACTTAATATACAGAACGATGCAGAAATGAACACTGACTTTTCAATACAAACTGAAAATCAACTTTCCAGGAGATACATTACCGGTATACAAAACTGACCGCTGACTTTTGAGATACAGAATGATAAAAAAAAAAAATCCTGAAAATGCAGTATTATACAGAAACAAACGCTGACTTTTCTAGCTACTGAATGATACAGAACTGAATGCCAGTTTCCCTAGAAATAAAGAAATACAATCCAGGCTTCTTCAAAATTTCATACAACTAAGCATTCCCTTTTTTTCTACCACCCTGTATTAGACCCTGTAGTAAAATGATTCCCACTTTTCCTTTCTGCACAAGGGAGGACATTCTACCCATGAGTTTACCACAGACCTACAAGTAGCTTTAGAATGTACTCTACCAAAGTATGAATATGTTTCAAAGTGGCATTACAAAGAGCATCACAGCCAATTCATCCAATCATAAGTGTGCCCATTAAACAAATGCAGTACCTGTATTAATCATATTCAGTTATTATGCAAGTACTTATAATATACAACACAAATTTGTTTATTTTCATGAATATAAATGCCATCAATATGCAGACGACATTTTATGAAAGGTACTGTACTGTACCAGCGACTATATTTTCTATCAACTTTAAAGAGAAATTTCTGAAGTACTTAAAATATCTTTTGTAACTGATGAACAAAAAATTGCAAACAAAGGCAAACAGCTACTCAATCTTTTTCCTGGCTGACCAGTTTTAACTTGTTCAGTAAGACTGCCTCTTTTAACATTTTATTCTTACTACTGACAGATTTTAGCTTTGAAAAAAAGGCCTCATACTGTACTGCAGATGTTAACCAATGCAGTACTGTACAGTATACTTTCTCCAAAATGAAGATCATGCATATTACAATAGTTGTGTTTACTACCATCACCACAGTTAATGTCTCAGTTTAATATATGGGTACAGGGAAAAAATTGCATCTTTTGCTTTGTAATGTCTCTGAATCACTCACAGACATTAAAGCTACCTCCACTCACAAATTATTCAAGTGGAGTCTAAAACAAGGATCACTCACTTTTCTCACAATCATCCAAGCCACATACTCACAAGGCATTCAAGTACAATCTAAAAACAAAAATCACTTACTTTTCTTTTTTCAGTCATCCAGACCACATACTCCAACAAGGCATTCAAGTGCAATCTAAAAACAAGTCCATATTCTTGTGTTTGATACCCATAGGAGTAACGTATAGGCTACAAAGCATCACAGTGCGTCGGGACAGGGAAGAGGCATCACAGGGTCAATGACGTTCCTGCATGTGTCCTTTCCCATGGCTGTCCTAGAAAATATTATAAACTATAGTGATGCGACATGAGGTGCCATTAATAAGTTTCTAATACCACGAGATGCACAGGTCAGGCCCACATCCAGAAGCTAGCGGACAAAGCGTTGAGAGTCGAGTGCTGTTGTCATGCGAGAGACAGGGAGGGTAGCATATTGAATCAGGAGCTGGGTCAACCCTGCCCTTATATATACGCCAAATGTGGTGGTGGACTATGTGAGCAGTAGTCTAGGGAAAGCATCCATCTGCAAGAATCCTCTTGGTTCGATAACAGTTATTTGAATCCACTCAATTTGGTATCTGTAATTCAAATCCTCTTAGTTTGTTATTGGTAGTTCAAATCCTCTCACTTCAGTGTCAGTGATTCAGTTTGTCTCAAATGAACACTCAGCAAGGGGGATTTACACTTTCAGTGATATTTTTCTGAGAGGACAATGAACAGATGGTGAAGAAAGAACTCATGCATCATATTCTGCTCAAATGAACCCTCAGAAAGGGGGATTTACAGTTTCAATGATAGTTTTCTGTGAGGACAATGAACAGATGGTGAAGAATGAACTCAAGCATCATATGCTGCTTTTTTTTCTTCACAGATGAAGAACAGTATCTCCAGGGATGATTCTTGATGCATTGGCAGCAGGTTTCAATGCATCTCTATAAAATGGTCAAGGGCAAGTTTCAGTTGGTGCCTGTTATAAGCTCTAAATGGTGAAGTTGTATATACAGTGCAGATTGTGTACCAGAGACACCTTATCATAACAGACTTACCCACATATCCACTGGTTAAGATCAGATATAATTCCCTCCTCTCCTAGTGTTCACTGAACTTTTTTGTGACACCAACACAATGCACCATCTCACATACACTAACATGAATTTTCAATTGTTTCTTGAGCTTTTCAACATCAGATCAAATGCAACCCTCGGCTAAAATTTCACTTGTTAAATTCAACACCACATCAAACACAATCCTTTCCTTGTTCTTGTCTTTTACCTGTATTCTCCTGTCTTGCGTTTCTGAGATTCGTTTCTTGTCGTTTTGAAATGTTCTTCTCTTTGGCTTAAAGACAATGTGAACAGAACCATATCTGCTCATACTTCCTATTCATTGAGATAAAACAAGACACAATCAGGAGGAATCCTTCTTTGGTATGGAAGGCAAGGTCCAGTTCTTATGGCACTTTTACTCTTGTTTATAATTCTCACTGGTCCTATCCTTTCTCTACAACTTTGATTCATATTAATAAAAAAATACCAGTATAACTTTTTTATCTCTCAGAACAGTCTTCATACACTGTTTACTCTTTATCTCAATCCCAAGCACTATGTCAAAGTTTTTCTGATATACAGGCACTAATCGCATCTCCAACTTGACGGCTTTCCTTCCCTTCCTCTTCTCACCAAGGTCTCAATACAATGTTTTCTCTCTGTCTCATTCCCAAGCACTCGGTCAATGTTTTTTATCTGAATCACAGGCACTATTTGCATCACCACTTAATCCTATGTGTCTTTCGCATCACCACTTCCATCCTGTGGGTCTTTCCTTCCCTCTCTCAGAGCCCATACAAGCTATCATCCTCGAGGTCATGCTTGGTGCAGGGTTTACACTTGGAGCAGAGGAGGCAGGGACCTACAAAGAGCAAGAGTGGAGAGGCCATCACCAGGAGAAGCCCAAAGCCTGCAAAGATACCGATGACCTGCGCACGATGCCAGAGGACTGATGCCCGACTGTGGCCAAGTTTGTTTTTGCAGGGCCCCTTGTCGTAGTGGCGCAACAAAAAGTCGTCCTGTTCGGAGAAGAGGAAATCGTTTGTGTTAAAAGACGTGGGGGTACACAGCATGTGAAAGAGACAAAGTGAGACAACTACAAAAGTGGCACAAAAAATTAATACTGTAGTTAGGAGGACACTGAAGAATAATGAACAAGATAAAAAATTTTGTGATGCATTTCGTGAGGAAGAAAAAAGAAATACTGTACTGAACTGAGGATGGTTATGTGGTCCCAAAAATTACTGAGTACATATAAATATCAGCCTTAAATATCATATGAGAGAGGAGGGTGTGAGCTGGGAGCAGGGCAATGAAATGGCGGGTGACAGGGCAACATGGAGGTGATTTGTTTGTGGCCACCCCTTATGGGATTAAGGCGTCTGGCAATAGATAGAAAGAAATATCATAAGAAATTATGGAAGTACAAGAACTATCAACACAGTATCCAATGAAGTGGGAAACACATCCATTCACTATTCTCAGTTCTACCTCAAAGACATATTACCCACCATGCAGTAACAGCACATCACAATCATCCAGGCTCTCTCACCTAGAGAAGGGCAATTCAGGGGCCAAAAACAAGCAAATGGAAAGTACGAACGTGGGAGGACGCTCAACCACATGCTAAGTAACATGGGTCACACAATCATTCATGCATCATTCAAGCCCCCAAAATCCTGCCTCCACTTTACATGTCTCAGCATTTGTATATTTTCTTTATTTACAGATGTGCTTCACATAAACAAATGGAAAGTTAATCATTTAAGCCCCTACAATTCTGCCTCAGCACATTTTCTTTTAATATAAAGATACGCTTCACAAACACAAAATAAACAACATCCTTGATGCATTTAGTACTTACATCGAGTGAAGTCAAGCAGTACCAGCAGAAGACGTGTTTACAGCGCTTACACAACATCTGTGCACATCCTGCGTCCCTCTCAATGGGCACCTTACACGACGGACACCGCTTTATAGTGTCGTCATATGGAACGGCCTGGAAAGAAATAACAGATATGGGTTACTTTACGTCCTGTAATCAATAATGGGATAAAACAAGACAGAAAAACACTCAGACTCGTACTTTGGTTGCAATAAGTGACTCTTGCTTGTCTTTCTTACCTGTTTATTTCTGTGGAGGGTATGTCGACATTCTGGCCTGTGATATTTATGCAAGAAGCTGACCGAAAATGATTTGGGATAAGGTCACAGAGCATGACTTGGCAGAGAAGGGACCGAACAGTGAGGCTGCTAGAAATCAAACAGCATGGAGATGTGCCACTGGGTCATCAAGGTCGACAAATGCAAGAATGTTGGAGCCTCTATAAATGAACAAACGAAGAATGTCAAGGTGTAACATGCATGATACATTACTATATGCTGGGAAGTCTCCGATATCATTTAGAATCCGGCTATTTGGAATGACAGACAAGTGCATGACATACACACACAGAACTATGACTAAACAAAGGTTGTGGGGGGGCGTGGTGTGGTTAACTGGGTGTAGCCGAGTACCAGGGGAGGGAAAACTTGGCACACAACACTATGACCTCGTGATATATTCAGAGGCATTTCATGCTCACCACAGAGAGACAGTATTAGGTAGTGAAAGATATCCTGACTGCATGATGTGACCAGAATAGGGACTGACCATGAGGCAGACTGAGTTGTGGTGCATGATTCCCTATAGAGACAAAACTGGCAACGCATTACATGATCAGAACCAAGCCAGCCCGAGACTGACTGAAGGGTAGTTTATGACTCCCTAAATGCATGATATGATGCAGACATAATAATCATAGAAACTGTATGATGTTCACACACACACACACACACACACACACACACACACACACACACACACACACAATGAAATTCCAAGTGCATGACAAAACTACAACCACCACTAACCAAAGTTTCTGCCGGGTGGGGCCTGCATGGCGTGGTGGGGTGCCAAGGGAGGGAACATTTGGCACAGAACACGGCACTGCAGGCCTGACAGGAGGCTGACTGGGGACCCTCGTGTTTACTGGTGTTCAGATGTACAATGGTCTCACACCCGGGCATCGGACACCACACACGAAGGGGGTCACAGTCCACCTCTGCAAATATGAGGATTACGCTATTATATTCTTCTCACTCTTAACTTGGCCTAATATTGTCCTCTCTCTATCCTGAATGCAGAGTTAAAACAAGAAATAAACGCCAGAAAGGATGTTAAGCCTCCCTCTGCAAGATGAGAATTAGGGTATTATATTCTTTCCATTCTTAACATGGACTAAAATTGCCCTCTCTCCATCTTGAACACCTAGTTATGAAATTATTGCGGTAGTGGAGCACCTGTGAACGTATCAGTCGCCAAAATGTCTGAAGCTTAAGGGTGTACATAGCAGAAAAAGTACCGAGAAAGACTGGACATACCGTACATACACAGATTGATACAGATAAGAATGGCGGAGGGGCAGAGATCAAGCTGAAAGAGAGATAGACAGACTGATACACGGAGAGACAGAGATACAGATAAGGATGATGAAGGTTATAGAGTTCAAGTTCAAAGGGAGAGACAGAATGATAGCTGAAGAGACAGAGATACAAATATGGTGGTAGAGGTGAGGCTCGAAGAGACAGAAAGAAGGGGGGTATGGCCCAAAACAAAAAGATACACAGGTAAATAGTCACTCCTTACCCAAATTGGTCTTAAACTTGATATGCAGGTGATAGAGTTCGGGCCCCGCTAAAGAGTGTAGCTCCTCCAGTGAGAGTTCGCCTTGACAGTCACAGTTAGCGTCTGGGCACTGAATACTGTAGTCACCCTCACGAATTTTGATGCCCACGTACACCGTCATGCACTGTGGAAACATGAGAAGGAAGG